>JAOBYE010706584.1:0-11440 GCA_025403585.1 Parazoanthus swiftii
CCCTCGTCTTCAGTAAACTACTCTATTGCTCAACTGTCTGGTCGAATACAAGTAAATCTAACATCCTAAAACTGCAAAACTTTGCCGCTAGAATAGTGACCGAAGAACCTCCATTTTGCCACATTACCCCTTTACTGCAAAAACTCTCCTGGCTCCCTATACCTGATATCCTCTACTTGAGAGAAGCACTTATGACTTATAAATGTATTCACAACCTTGCCCCACAGTCACTATCAGAAAAACTCAGATTTTGCCAAATTAAAAAAGCGTACAACACTCGAAGCAAGCAAGACTTATACACTCCAAGAACAAGGATCGAAGCTGGAAAAAAAACATTTCTATACCGATCATGTCACGTCTGGAACAATTTATTAGAGATAGAGAAATCAGCTAAAAATATAAAACATTTTAAAAGTTTAATTAAGGAACGACTTTACAACAGATTTTTTAGCATTTTGTCTGTGAGCGAAACATACTTCTAGATGAATCCGAATAGTTTACCATTGATTCATGTTAATTTTAGTCAATCTCTAGAGGTTAATTATTATATTTTTAATATATTATCATTGTTACATGTACCCGAAAAGCCCTTCGGGGAGGTAGTGAGTAATAAAGTATCTAAGTATCTAGAAATGAGTGAATTTATGTCCTCAGGGTCATTAGATCTTTACAGCATCCCTGTAAAATCAAAAGACAGGATAGGGGGAATTTATCATTTCCCTGAAGTGGCGAGTGTGGTGAGGTATAAAGTATACTTGCTGCTCATCGACACTTCGGAGACCATTTTTCTTAGCCTTTACCAAAGTAAAAATATGACGAACATTGAAGTTTTAGATGAATAGATGTGAACGTAAAATCTTATTCCACCGATTGCACTAGTTGTTCGCGCTCTCATCTGTAGCTCTGAGTAACGGTAGGTCCCAATTTATTTATTGCAGAGCTTGTGAGACGATTGTTTACGTGACTACATTTAGAAAGCTCGAAATATACAACGCAACAAGACAACTCCGGATGTTGGATTTCAAGCAAGTAACAGGCTATACATATATAAGCAGTGAAACGGAAAGAAGAGTCTCGGACTCAGAAAATGAAAGTAAAGAGTTCTGAAGAGTTACTTTTAAGTAAAGAAACTTTTGACATTTGAACAAAAGCAGGAAAGTTTTTGTGTGGAAGAACATCAAGCCCTGTGGTTTTCTTTCCCTACTTCTTTGTCTTCACCTATCGATCAATCATATGCAATGAAGCAATAGCTCTGGCTCCCTGCCCGTTTAGCCTTACGGTTATTCCAGGCAACCAACACCGATCTCTTTTTAAACTTACTTATTCACTATCGGTTAAAATTGTTTTGTTTGTTTTGTTCAAAAAGCTTGAGTTATAAAGAAACATAGTCATACGCCCTAAAATGAAAAACACTTTGAATTGTTGTTAACTCTGGTTTGGAAAGCACTAGGCTCTGAACTCAGCGAAAAAAAGACTTGAGGAAACTAAAGCAAAACTATAGTTTTCAAATATCAATGTTATGAAAGTGCATTTGATAATACGCAAATGTCAATGTGCGCTACGAAAAACAAATCATTATTATTATTATTATTAATATTGATATTGATATTGATATTGATATTGATATTATTATTATTAGACACAGACTTAGCAATTTAGAACGCTTGGGAAGGTCTATAAACACTATACTGCTATATAACTACAGCTCGTTTTATATAACTTTTAACATTGACTTTCTATCTCTCCATGTATTTTTTTAACATTATTCAAAATAAATTTTAAGTAACACTCAATTTTAACGCAATTTTAAACTATTGTAATTTTTTTAGAAATTATTTAAATGAAGTTATTTATTATTTTTGTTATTATTGTTACTAATATTATTGTTACTATTATAATAATAATTATTATTATTATTATTATTATTATTATTGTTATTATTATTATTATTATTATTATTGTTATTATTATTATTGTTGTTGATGTTATGTTCTAAACGATTTAATTCCCAACAACAACCTTGTAACGCATCATACAGTAATAAAATGATGGCCACAACACTGGACACTAGCTGGATTGCCCTTGGCTACTCTCTTCGAGAAGTGTGTAGATATTATAAAGTTCCCTGATGGACAATTTAACGTCCTTTTCTACGAACGGGATTGCAAGAGAAGGCTGCACAGTGTCCAACCCTTGACCAGGCCAAGGCTTGAACCTGGGCCTCCTGGTTGGCAATCAGAGATCTTACCTATTCAAGTGTTTACAACCTCGCATACCCTAGAAGACTCCCATAGGCTAATTCATAATGGACTTCATAACATTTTCTGCTATGTTAGTTTTTGAAACTAAACTTGGGCCGATTTCATTGTTTACATTTCGCCTCATTAGCATAACACAGCATAAAACCAAATTTGGGATAAAACCAAAATCAGTCCGTATAACTTGACAAAACATAGAACAATTAGTACAATCTAAAAATTTAAGTTTTACATAGGGAAAAAAATAGGAGAAATGGATGTTTGGAAATACTGAAAATTAGAAAGTTCTGTATTCGCCACTCCAGAAACTACAAAAAGACCGTGGGTCCGTCTACCCAAACGTTCTAAGAAGGCAGTGCACTAATAAATGTCTTAGACAGTTCATCATTAACAATCTTCCGAACACCTTGGTTTTTGCACAATGCGTGTGACTTTATCTCACCTAAAAAACCATTCGATAGAGAAATCCATTGTTCGATATTCATCACGGTTTGTATCCGCTAATGATTGTGTTTGTTCGTTCCTGTAAATTAGCATTTGTAGCATGGTAGTCGGTTCCAGTGCCTATTTTCATTTCTGGAGTGGGGAATGGCTGGAGGCAACGTCTTGCCTCCTCCAGCCATACATTCTCTGTAATTTTCAACGTTTTTGAACATTTGTTTCTCGTTAATCATTTAATATATCAAGCCAACATTTTCAGCGAATACTTATCGTTTTATGTGCTAGCAAATTCTCGACTCATTTTAGTTCCAGCCTGAATTTGGTTTTCTGTTGTATTATGTTAATGAGGGAAAGTGTAAACAATGACGTCATGTGAAACTCGCCCGACTGATGGTAAACAAGTGAGCCGAAGCTGAAACCTGGAACCTCTACCCCCGGCCTAGGCTACCAGAAACTGCAAAGACATTAAAAAAGGACGGCATTTCCGATTTCATACACTAAACAGCTTTCTAATTCGAAGTATGCTATGCTATTCCACAATGTACATCTCTTTTCAGACAAGGCCATGTTTTTCAGAAGAGAAATAAGGTTTAATTGACCCTTGCCAAGAGACGTACATACGTACGTGCCCTATAGCTATGCTACGTCACACATTATCACCCCGATATTATCAATACAGCTTGAAAAAGCACGTGCCCTAAATTATTTGTTGGTGTGAAAGGGACAAGCTTGCTTGGTGCTTGATGTCTTATTTACGAAAGTTAAAGTTGTTTGACCTTTTTAATCGCTAGAGATATTGGCATATTAGCAGTTACGGATTACATGGATTTTATGCAATCGGGTACTGAGATGTTATAAACAACATTTGGGCCTTTAGTTTTTAGTTACATAACAATTGTTTGAAAACAGGTGAATGGAAGGAACGAGTGGCACTCTCCCTACTTATTTATTAAAGCTCGAAAGTTGAAGGTTCTGGGGGCAAACTTTAAACAAGAACGCTGTGTTTCCATTGATAAGTCGTCCGATATCGACACTGATTTTAAATCCTGAATAAAAAAAAAACTCTTACATGATTGACCAATGCAGTAGGCCGATACACCCTTGCTTTTTATGAAAACAATCCGTTTCATTAAAATGTAAATTTGATATTCGATGGATATTTATAGCATTGAGTGTTTACGTCCCGAGGAAAATAGAAGCTTCTAAACACCTAATAAAACGTGAGAAACACGTGAATAGGATTCAAGCGGACAGTAAGTGATTGAAATGTGTATTTACTGCTCCCAACCCAGTGCTTCTGATCAGCTGTACACAGAGCTTGGCGTTTTTTCCGCTGTTCCCATTTGTGTTGGTAGGTATGCTTCATTCCTATCATTCATTCCTATCAAGAACGACCGCTTTTTCTCATTCTGAAGAGTGCTTGTTTGACATGACTAACAGTTTGACACTCGTGCATTTACAGTTTGATACTATATATACACTTCTACCTTTCTTAGTTGTCCTGACCCTAGAAATTTATTGTTTAGCAGTATACAATTTTCTGATCAGTGTGTGCATAATTATTGACTAAGGGCCTTACCCTGCATACTAGCATCTCAGGTTTTAGCTAAAATGAGTGGACTTTTGAAACTCGTAAATATTTTATTTTCATTTCAAGAACTTTGATAAAACTAGGTTGACTGTGACGACTGTTTGCAAACATTGCTGTGAAAGAGACCTTACAAGGTTCCACCATTAAACTAAGCCACCAAGAATATTAACTCTGATCTTTTTGATCTTACACCAGTGCAAGTTAATCTTTAAGCGATTTGCAAGTTTCTCGCTGTTAACAAATGACTTCAAGTTATGCTTTGTTAGCACCATTAACAGACCTTACAGTATTGTCAGCGGTATGGAAACTTCCCATTTTTAATTAAAAATCTGGCATTCCTTGCAACAAATGATTATGCTTGTAAACAGTTACTCGAAGCCCGATATTTATCAACTTGAAAAAGCGTCAAAGCTTTCATTTTGAGTTCTCAATGACGAAGTGATCCGATAATTACAAATGGATTCCTTTTGAGTTTGTTAAACACAAATTGGTACCACCTCGTTACGCGCGTGAGTTTGTATGTTGTGAGTCAGACCTTTACAAGTCTTTACCATAAACCGAGGGACATCAAACCTTTCTTTGCTTTTACTTGTGCGTTCTGAAGATACTAATCCAAAGTTACTAAGGGACCTAATCTTATCGCCAAAGTCGAAAACCTAGCAGCACATAGCATTAAATCAGTCTTATGCATGTGGTACAACAACTCAAACTCGCTCTGATGCAAATAAAAGCAGGAAACAACTACTAGCTCAAACAGAAAATTACAGCTAAGATAAAACTACAAACAGCTATGCCAAATCTGACAGGCATCTGCTAATATTACGGCTGTATTCGGTTAAAGAAACTTTACATCGAACACATGCTCTTGTAATCAGATAATGAACGAACATTTCTAGGTATTTATATTGTCTTGATGCAAATGTTTTGGTTCTGGTGACCAAAGTAGCTGTCATAAAAGTAGGTTTCAAGGTTTCAGTGTATTGACAACAATGCATCTGCTCATAGTACAACATAGAGATTTTGTAAAGGCCTCTGTTTTCTGAATAAAACTCTAACTTTCTTACAACATTTAACTGTTTGCAATGTTCAGGATTAAGGCCAGGCAGCCTCAGTCATTCAACGAGAACGTTTTAGCTTGTACTGAATCCAAATAGCTTCCATATGAAGTCCAAAGTCGAAACTAAAAGCAACTGATGAGGAAGCCTGATAACATTTTTATATGTGCAATTTTTAGCTTGTAATCCAAATAGCTTCCACACGAAGTCCAAAGTCGACACTAAAAGCAACTGATGAGGAAGCCTGATAACATTTTTATATGTGCAATTTAGATCAGAATGGAATATGTGTTTTATTCCTTTGATCTTTGCTACTTTCCTTCTTCTAAGCTATTTAAGTTCACGTGTTTGGCATGCTGTCATTTATAATTATACTTTTGAACATTAATACTTCCAAGTGTTAGAAAGGTTATATTTTCGGTTTTTTAAAAAGCAAGTGCCTCAAACAATTTCTCGATAAACAGGGAAATAAAAAGACTGATCTGAAAGTTTACCAGTGAGGCATGTCATTAATTTTCCCTAAACTTTGGATCACCATTTTAGTAAGGACGTACAAGAAACAAGCTGCAATATTAAAAGCTTCTCACTTCTACTTTTTTGTTTGCACAAACAATCTTACTATTTTGAAAATACTGCCTATTTCAGACTTTCATATTGCTCATTGAAAGATGTTTAAAGAAGCAAACTACACGAAATTTAAAATATACGCAGCAAAATTAACCTTTGTAAATTACAACAACGTAAACTGTACAGTTAAATCATGCATATTAAAAGTATACTGATGTGATAGGTAACCGGTTCTCAATTAACATGTTTGTTTGAATGATTGTAGGAGAACTGTACCGTAAAATAGTCCCGAATAGTATTAAAATAAGTTTGTCAATGTTGACACTTTAGATACGTGTGGTTCAAAACATTACAAACAGTGTTTTTGAAATATGAGGACTTTGGAAGTTATTTTTAATGGAGGTTGCAGCAAGCTCACACAGATAGTTTAAGATTATCTTTGTTAATTTTCTAAAGCAATGACAGTTTTTAATACTTGGACCAAATCTGATCTCGCAGTTATAATTTGTTCGAAAATCTCTGTTGCAATTCTAGCACTGACCATTCATTTGTACATATATACATATACATACAGATATGTGTGTGCATAAATAAGTTGCGTAGAAGTGAATCAGGGTGTTTGATCTACCATCAACCGTTTTTCAAACTATCTATATACTTTATAATTTTTAACAAAAAATAAGTTATTAGCACATATGGACTGTAGTTTGCACCTACAAGCAGAAAGAGCTTACAAACTGATAATTAAAACCAGAGGTTAGTATTCAGATTTCAGTCTGCAATACATGCTTGGTTTAAAGCTACGGGAAGTGACGATGTCGGTGGTTTTCAGGGTGCTTATGGCTTGTGCTGGTAGGAGTTTATTCACTTGGGTTTTTGTTGACTAGAACCAAAAAGCTTTTAAGTGATACATCAAAAGCAGCGACACTTTCTAAAACCGTTTCTAACACGCGTTTTGGATCAGAACTCAGTTGCAATTTCTTTGTGAACGTCGGAGAGAACTTTTTTAGTGCTTTCAAATTTGACTACTTTCTTCCTTCCAAGCCATCTAACTTTATATATATTTATGGTGTGCTCTTTGAACATTAATATTTCCAAGTGCTAAAGGAACTTATATTCTAAAATGATTAAAAAAGCAAGTATTTTAAACTCTCGATAAGCAGATAACAGAAATGAGTGATCTACCAGTCCTCAAGATGTGATATACCAGTCAGATATGTTGTTGTTGATTTCTTTAACTGTCAGGACATGAAACAAAATGAAGCATTAAACAATTATACTATTAATAACACAAATAACATCCATAATAGTTTGAAAAATACTACGAAAAGTTAGGACAATCGCATTATACTACTCTTCAAAATCTGTTTCAAAAGGTAGAACACTTTAAGTAGCATTAGCATACACTACAGAAAACAATATCTACAAGCAACCTTCGTGAAGTAAAGCAACGTTACGCTGAACTGCACAGTTAAATCCATACATACCAAAACTGCACAGATAAAATCATGCATACCAAAATGTAGTGATGGTCGTGATCTGATACAAACAGGTCTCGCTTGCATATTTGTTCGATTGAATTTAGGAGAACTATATTAACAAACAGAGACAACTGTCTCGGTTGAACACTTCCCCAGGAAGATGGCGTTTACATTGCCACAATTTCAAATAGAATGTGACGTTTTCTTATCAGGGGTTACTAGCTGCTAGGTTTACTGGAACAACAAACATCTATTTTTATGACTCGTCTACAGTATTCCTTAAGAAAATACACCCTCCTTAGTAGGAAATCTTATGATGCTTCCCAACTCATGTGCTTTTTACAGTTGCACAAGCTGCTGGAAATTTTTAGACATTCAAAATATTTAAAATTTAGCTACTGAAAACTTCACAAAAGTAAAATGTTGGATAAAACTGATGAAAATAATTTGCACTTGAGTTGGTATTCTTATTATATATGTTTTAACTTGGTTCTTACCTTCAGTTCAGACTTTTTTATCCCTCCTGCAATTCTTCAATTAATGTGTCTTGTTTTTGTTGTTTACCAAGACCATGTTGCTGTACTCATAGAAAGGCTTCCAGTGGGTATCGATGGTTTAATACTAACTCGCATTGCGGATTTTTCTGATGTATTTTTCCTCATACATTTGTAGCCAAAGGGGACGTGTACATAAGTTTTGTTTATTGTACAGGTTCAGCTGCACAACCAAGCTCGAGTTATCATTTCATGATAATAAACTGATTTGTCACATACATTTTATTCATTTATCGATCTTCTTAATAAACTAGGAGATGAATAAATAGATAAAACCTGCAGGTCTTTATACTCATTCGCTTATCCTAGCTGATTTTTTTGCTGCTTGGAAATTCTTGTTCAAAAGTTTTGACTATCATCACAAAAAGTAGAACACAACACATACATGGTTTGAGTGGTAATGTACAAAATCGAACCGCCTCGTAAATGCCCATTTAGAGTCACTACTTTAGCATGAAAATGATAGAAGCGAAAGCATGCATTACCTGGTTGGTAAAAAACATACGGTTTCGTCGCAGAAAAATAAACAAGTTAGCACAGAAAACTGAAATCATTAAAAAATTTAAACGTTTACATGCATGCATGCAAAGATATTTTAGCCAGAGCCAACTTATTTTTAGTTCAGTTTCGTTTTTCAGTATAGTGAAAAAGCCCGGCTACACAACAAGTTCATACCTACCTGACTTAACACTCTGTCCTGTTTTAGGCTTAAGTTCACTTGGTAGGAAATTTATCTATAAAATAATTATGCGTAACAAAACAATTAATTCATACTTAACGACTTCAAGTCTATAAAAAGAAATAAAATATAAAATCAATCCCACTTGCGTCAGCAACTGACTATTCGCGTTGCTTTGAACTTAAAGATAATATAGTTTAATAACAGCTGAAAACTTCCGCAATTTTGAAAACAAACGGTTATTCGATAACAGTTACAGCAATCTTCATTTCAGTTATTTAGAAACATTAGAACACTAGTGTAGCGTATGCTGATTTAGAAGTATACACTAAAACATTAAAGTATTAAATCAACACTGAAAGTAGTTCTAAAATCATGCGTTATATAGTTTTTGTTTCTTCATAGAATTATTCACAATTTGCCTCTTACAACTAAACCATATATGGAATCTTTCGCGCTTTTGTTTATATCAGTTTCTTTGTGCGTGGCAAACATTGATTAAAGTACTACATTGCAATTTTAGACTTTTTACGACCTTAACAAGCTCGCATACCTTTCATGATTTAATTGGTGCTTTATCTTATGAAGAATTACAAATGCTTCTTTCTACTTAACATTGTTTTATCTGCATTGGTTCGATTTATGAGCAGACCAATATTATGGAAATCGAAATGCTTGGCGCCTTCTCGACGTGTAGACAAACAACAATTTAACGACTCAATGTATTAGCGCTTTCTGAAATTCGTCCATTAGTAATTTGAACTAAAGATAGAAGGTGTTAAAACAGGTGTTGGATAAAATTTATGAAAATAATTTGAACTTACAAGAATATTTGACGTCATCAACGTACGGTGACTCCAATCCATACTGTTTAGTCCGTTTTATTTGCTTGACCATATTGTTAGGGTGATAACAGCTACAGGTCAGAACAGTAAAATCGTCAACCACACTTCAGCCTACAAGCCTAATCTTCAATGCTACAATAATCATTTTTTTAAAAATCTTTCTGCATTTAAAACAGCTTCAGTGTTATCCTCTTTGAAGAAAAAAAAAATACATAATTATTAAACGCAACTATTGTAAGAAACTACTTTAGTTTTAATTCTCAGATCGTAGAGCAGAAGATGAAACTGTGATTGCGTATATCAAGCGCTACTCCACCAGTCAGAGTGCTATTTTGCTTTTCGTGAGACTTTTTTTATTCTATTTTAGGAGGCGTTTATCATTTTTCTATTTAGGGAGTATAGATTTAGAAAGACAAGGGGAGAAGGGTGGGGAGGGAATTACCTATTTTCTGCATCATCAGTTAGAGCAATTCTGTAAAAGATGTTTTACAAAATCAAGCATTCAAACGGTTTGGAGAGAAGGTGAGGGGGGAGGGCACCAAAACGTGTCAACACATTTAAGTCCACAAAGACAAGAACTTTTTTTCCTTTCAGCATTTACTTTCACTCTTAGCCGTTTTACTCCGTGGCGTTCGCTTTTAGTGTCCCTTTTCTTTTGCTTGCTTTCACTTTCATTTCAGGCTCACGGTATATTTTACTGACACGCTTGCTTTGTTGCTCTTATCCACTTCATTGGTGTCTGTTGGATTGTGCCGTACTTGCTTTAAAAAAATTTTCCGGTGACAGTTTCTTTCTGAAGACTGTCTTTCTTGCATTCATAAAATTGTGATTTGCAATGATAAACATTTTATCTCGTTTTAGCTCATCACACACTTGTGCCACTCCAGTAAAGGATGTCAGTGGTGATATTTCGTATGATGTAAGATTGTTTACTATTTAAGGTTTGCAACCCATTCAATGTACAAGAGTTTCCAAATACACTTTTTTGTATTTTATGGTTTCCAGGAAGGGGCTCGGCAATTCCCTCTATTGCTGGGCCAGTACAGCCTGCAACAAACGCCTTCTTATTTCAACTATCCCTACAGAAATCTAGGTGGAGTTCTTCAAGATGACAGCCTGTTCACATTTTACTTAAAGGGCTAACTATTGGCATTAACAACTTCCACGAATTCCTTTCAATTCAGTCGTTTTTTTACTGGTCATGTTACGTCGACTCATTTTTACGGTTCTCTATCTGACAAGCTTAAACATAATCAAGCCTAAACATAAGAAAATGTTCCTTCTGAAGGTCCCTCTTAAAATAACTGCATCGCCAACTACTAACTGGTACGTTCTCATATGATAATCTGAGTTCCATATAACCTACACATCTCGACATCTCCAAACCTAACTTCAAAGTCTTAACCAGACTTTTTCACAGTTCTTTTTTGAACGTATAAAATATGTTTCGTTATTAACAGGAGGCTTTGCCAGATGTAAGTAAGCATATGAACAGTCCAGGTCTCTCACAAGGTAAATGCTGCAAATTTAGTATCGACAAGTTTTTGCAAGGAACAAGGAATTGTTTGAAAGTCACTTGAATGATGGCATCATCACTTCATGGTTCATCAAACTCACCCACACAACACGTTCGGATAGTTTGCCATTCAAATCTGCCAAATAGACAAGAATCAAGCTTACGTTAAAGATCTTTAATTTAGAACTGAGTCACGTGACTTTCAAAGTCACCACTACGAATAATTATGTTCTGCCATATATAGTAGGTTAGGGTAACTTGCCATTCAAATCTGTCAGAACATGTAAGAAAGTAATCCCCTAATAAGGCATTTGTAAAATCAGGTGACCTTCTACATCATCCCCTTTTAAGTGTAGGTTATTGTGATTTAAATATCTTCCTGGAATGTGTGGGTGGTTTGCCATTATTTTGATAACAAAAACTTATTACATTCTATGTTAACCCTCTCTGCGG
>JAOBYE010706606.1:0-11439 GCA_025403585.1 Parazoanthus swiftii
TTTAGCATCTAATTACCTAATTTTACCTTAGTTACAGTTTTCAAACTCCTTACAAATATAACCTCTGCGATATTTTCTAACTTGAACAAAATGAAAACATTGGTTCTATACATTTCGACCGGTGGTATCCTGTGTTGTTTATATTCTAACAGCGACCACATATTGGTTGTTCTGTTGCATTAATGTATTGCAGGGTAAACTTTATTGTAAACAAACCTTTCTCTTTCCCAGTCTAACTTAAAAGAATGTGATCACATATGCTACCTCTTTCCCGTTCTATTTTGTCGTCATATCTTGATGGGAAAGGATTTTTTTTACCAGGCATTCTAACACAACAACTTTTAATGTGCGTTGTGCCGACCTTTCTGTTTTTCTTTTTCCAGATTTCAGCGCACGTCCTATCGTATATCGACATCGTAATTTTACGTGTTTCCATTTTCCGTGATTATAATAACTTTGTTTAAGGACACAGTATATGCGTTGTCGTCGCCACACCTCAAGATTTGTGCATACTCCAATGGAGCGTTCTTCCAGCTGGAAATAAACGCTGTAAACAACGCTTGCCCTCATCTCATGAGGTTTTTTGTTTTCACGCACATTTAGGATTGAGATCCCAAGCTTCTTTTCGATACACTTTTCGCAACACTTAACAAGTTTTCATGAAAAATCAGAAACTCTCAAACGTCAAAAACATACTATCACTGTCATCATTTGTGCCATTCGAGGAAGCTTGATGGAGTCTTCTTGCGAAGTCATTGATGATAGAAGGATGCAGAGATGTATCGGTGCCAAGCCAGTACACGTATTCCCAGTGGGGCACACTCAATAAGAACGACAAACTTGAAAAGCTGAAAGTAAGACAGCTCGACCTGTACGTTAAAGAACATGGCCTGACCACTGTTGGTCTAAAGCTGGACAAGACAAAAGCAATTCGCTACCATTACTATCGACTGAAAAGTCCATTCAATAAAAATTAGTCAATCTTTTCACTCTTGTAGAAGAGAGTTGAAGAATCAGATTCTGAGTCCGATGTTGACGAGATCTTGTCATTGATGAACTCGATGAACAGTCACCTGTTCATATGTTAAGTCTTAACTTTTGCACCGAATGCTCAAATAGATTAAATCACGCGGTACAAGTACACTTAATGAAAAGCAAAAAAGAGCGAAAAACGAAAAAAAGTGAGCAAAGCTCTGCAAAGGTTTATCTATTTTACTGCATATCAAAATAGAATACGGAACAGGAACAGAGACTAATCATAGTTCTTCCAGATGGCCGAATTACCGCTGTATATGACAAGCTCATATGGATTTGGTGGACTGCTTTTTGGCACTCAAATCTTATAGTTTTCAAGACCTTGGGATTGTTAGATTGCTGGTACATCAACTGACATCATATGTCGAGATTCAGACTTGAGAATAACATGGATCAAGTGCCCCTTTAAATACCATGACGGTTTCATTATACCATGGTTTTTCATGGTAAGTACATCATAGTTAGAAATACCACCGGTAAATGAACGTTAAAAACACCAAATATACACGTTGAAAGGTAACATGGGTGCAAAGTGATGGAGGGAGGAGCGTTCACGAAATTTATCAGTAGTTATGAGGGGAGATCATTCCAGTGAAATAACATTTAAACAGGGGATCTGCTAAATTGCATCGTGTTTTGCCCCAAATCCTCCGAGCCCCAGATCCCCAGGCGATATGTAATGACTGGTTTCTTACATAGTGCCGTTTGGGGTCCAAAATGGCAGCCACCATCTCATAAAGTGTAGGTTTGTTTGATCATCTGTTTTATGTGCTATTTTTATGCTTATAAATACGTATACAAAATAATGTTTAAATTCGGTGAGAAGGAAAGATAATTTCAAAAGAAGCAATTTATTTTTATTATTAGTGGTATTTCGAATTCGTAAAATGATGATGAAACAGAATACTACGCTGACGGTTTAGATGAACTGTTCGATGAGGGGGAATTTGTCTGCCATAATAACGTCATGCGTACTTTGCTTTTCTTTATTGTTTTATCGTAAAATCCCACGTTTAAGCCCCCCCGGTTTTAGGACCTCCCGGATATAAGTCCATCCATTTTCCAACGAAGATGTTATTCCGGATATAAGCCTACCCCAGTTTAAGCCCTTCCCGCTTATAAACCCATCTACTGTATAAGTGCGTTTTTTTGCGTTTTCTTTTTAACATTAAAACTTTTAATCGCAAGTGTTTTGCAGATGTTTTTGAAATAAGTTCTCCGTTTATTGTGACGGACAACAAATGTATTACAAATTTATCTCTAAATGTAATGATATGTTAGCTTTAATTCGTTTCTCAGATACATTTCAACTCGTCGTTCCGAAACATTTGTTTTCTTGCGCTTATAAGCCCACCCGGATAAAAGCCCTGTAGCACCCATAAATGTAATACCAACCATAGACGTAATACTAATCAACAATAAATGTAATACCCGGTACTAACCATAAATGTAATACCAATGAACCATAAATATAGTAGCTGGTTGTTTCGAACTTTATGCAAAAAACATTGTTACGCAAATGAAAAACAGTTCGACATTTTGTTCCGGGTTAGATGGTAGATAATGACGTCACCAGTCACCTGATACTTATGGTTGTATTTCGGAAGAAATTCACGTATATCCACTATCCTAGCAAAACGTTTACAACCGCATGGTTAAAAGCAATGAACGTCAAGAATGGTAATGCCATTTTTCGATCATAGTCTAAAGTGCTATTGTTAAACATATTTAGCTTCTCCCTGGACAGACATAAACATTACTGTGAAACCTTTTCAACTTTCACTCGTCGTTTCTTATTCAGATATGTGTAATTGAATAAGTTCTTGTCCGCGATGTTTCGTGAACAAATCGAACTCCAAATTGCATTTGAACGAAAATTGAAAAAAAAAGCCTTACCTAGCGAAGAAAAAAGGCATTTAATGTAGTGCTTCAAATCCGTCAATATTTTATACAAAGAAACTTCAGAATTCGTTCTTAAGGTATACGGTTTCACTTTTGTTGAGTCATACAAATTATTTTGCACGTCGATACCCAACCAATGTCCCACAGTACTACAATTTCGCCGACTTTTGAAATGTGTATCAATTTCAAAGAAATAACATGCACAGCCCATTACCAAGACAGTTCGACGAGGAGTTTGGCGTATTTAGTATTTATTGATGTCTTCCCCAAAACTGTCTACATGATTACATTAATGTAAAGTCAACGTTGATGTCATGAATCATTTTGTTCCACGACTTTTTTTTACCAACGGAACCTGTTAAAATAGAGAAAAAGAGTGAATTCATTAGATCATGGCCTTTGGAATAAAGCTTTTCGCTTATCTTTTCCAAAAGTTTTAAACGAATATATGATTATATAATTGTTATATATATAGCGCTTTAACAGGAAAGGGGTCTCATATTTCTAGACCGAGAGACTAGAAACTACTTTCTGTTTAGCTTCATTCAAAGTTCACTCTTGCAGTTCGTGTCTCGTAGTATTCGTATTTTGTCGTCATTTGTGATTCGGTTTTTCATTAGTTTATTTAGTGTTTTGCTTTTTCCGTTTGATAGGTGATTTCTGCTGCATTTTATTTCATTTTCTAGCATCACTTTGCAAAATCTTTTCGCCTTCAACAAAACAGTATGCGGAATCACTAATTCATCTAACACCTCGATCAGGCATTTTTCATCGCAAACAAGAGGTGAAAATGATCGTCGTTAAAACGAAGTCCGACCGTAGAAACAGAGAGAGGTTCAAGAGTGAGTTCGAGGGGGGATGGAGGGAGGGTTGGCTTCAGTTACTTTCGATCGTTCTTTTGTAAATGCGTTCCCTTACTCTGCACAGCTACAGCAAACGGATTATTCGTCCTGGCCATTGTCAGTCAGCTCAATGGTCTTTTTATGTCCAGAAAAGGAGGATGAAGTAAAATGGGGCTAGTGTTAGTCTGCCTAACGCAAAAGTCACCTTAAGGAGTTCTCAAATACTAACTAAAATTCGCTAAACTGCTATTCGTCGGCTTCAATTTAGTGAAAATCTTACTTAAATCTGTTAAAAGGTAACAGTTCCACAAGCATTTGAAAATAGGTACTAATTTGGTCTATAAAACGTTTTCTTTTCTTTCGGGAGACCACTTTCCTGTTAACGTGCTTCATATATATACATACTGTAAACTGTACACTGTAAACTGAAGACAACAAAAGAGAAGCTGCTTCGATACGGTTCAATAGGACAACAAGTAACGCTTATCATGCCAAGATATTAAAGAAGCAGCAGCTAGCCACATTGTGGCTTTCTAGTACATGCAGTTTATTTGTACCAGACTGCTGTAGAATTAACTGCTGCATACAGCGACAGGTACTGCGCATGTATGTTCCATCTCGGCAGAATCGTACATTTCCAATGGATTTGAGTTAAGCGAACCATTCTGAAAATAACGTGTTTTCCAAGATTAAGGCCCGAGTAAAGTTTTCATAACCTTGAATTATGTACCATTAAAATGCCATGAAAATTGCAAAATAAATTCATGACCCATGAATTATCCCACTTTTTATTGGGAATTCATGACCCAAGGGCCGTGGAAATATTCCCATGAATTTCCCATAAAAAAGTTTCATTGGTTTTTCATGGTATAAATTCCTGATCAGAGTTCATGAAAAACCATTAATACTACATCATGGGTTTTTCATGATCTTGATTCAAGATCTTCACGGAGCATGAAAAAACACATCACGACCCAAGAATACTCATACCATAGTTTTCGTAAAAAAGTTTCATGGTATTTCCCATATAATTTTCATGGGGTCATGAAATTACTATGACTATTTCAGCAAGTGATAAGGTCCAATTCTGAGTTTTGAGAATCTAACGATTTTAGCTTTAAAAATGGCACTGCCTTTTTTGATGCAACAATATCCACAGACCACGTGCACTCCACTCCTTTTCATTCCACACCACTCCACTCTACTGCACTCCATTGCGCTGCACTGCACTCCACCATATCAAATAATGCTTACATATTCAGCTAAGGCAAAAGGCCTGAAACTCATTTCATTATTTTCATCTTCTCTTATATCCTATCTCAGCTCATCTCATCTCATCATTTCATCTCCTCTCATTTCATCTTTTATCATTTATTCCTTCTCCGCGCATCCCATTTTATCAGAAGCATACAGACACAGACACACAGCTGAAGGTAAAAGCAGTAGCAAGAGAGTCATACCTGTCAGGTTATGCAAGACGCTTGACGTTTGCTTCGTAAAAACCACTGTTACCTGCTGGGCGGTAGCGGCAGGTTATGAATATGTGAATCCAATAACCTCTCTTGATTTTGGCAATGCCACAACCAACTTTAGTTGTGCTTTTCCAGACAACCTGAACAAAAACGAAAATGTGTAGCAGCGATTTTGAAACAGCTTTTAAATATTCGGTTACATTCCCTATATTTTACAAAGTGAAATGTCAGTTCTTTTAGCCTAGGTTGAACGCACTTAAGTTTCTGGTGAGTTTCATTTAACTTATATGTTGTGAATTCGCGAGCTACGAAACAAGCGCAGACACGCACTAGAAACAAACCATAAAACAAACACATGTTGTCTGCTTTGGCAGGTAAGACCCCAAAGCAAACTGTGATATAAACGAGTGCTTTGATAGGTTGATAAAAAACAACCCTCAAAACATTCCTTGCGCTTGCTTTATGTTCCGCTTTTACGAGAAGCATTTTAAAGCAAGAGAGAGTGTAACAAAAAGGAGACGTTTGGATCATTGCGCGTTGTTCACTTTCTGTTCTTGCTTCTAGGCAGTATCCTGATGAAACAAAGGCACTTGCTCTTGTTTCTGCGTTTGTGCAGTTGCGTTGCTGGTGAAAACCAGGCTTTTAAAAAGGTGTCTGTTTACGTTCAAACTTGTTCCCAAGTCCCCACATTCAATAAATAAACGGCTTATGCAGTGACAACATTTGTGTGAGGTGTGAAACTTTATCGTTGCCACGATCTCAAAGTCTGGCCGTTTTACTTTCAGCCTCGACGCTCTCATGAAAAAGGTTCTTAAAAAAACGGTTTGAGGAAAAGCAAAACGAAAAATATTCCGAAGAATTGTCTTGTTCATACAAAAATACATATATGATCAATGAAAATGCAAAATTCAGTTAGGAATCACGCTTTAAAAATGCACTGCTCCTAATATTGTACAGAGTTACGTCCGGGACCATAGTGGGATACTTTATCGTCTCTAACAAGGCTATCAAACTCTTTCGATTTTGTTAAAATTTTCTAAAAACGTTTTCGAAAAATATCAGAAGGTTTCAGAAGATTTCTGAAAATTTTCAAAAATCGTGAAAAGCTGTCAGCAAACTTTTATTGATAGTTTCCGAGTGTTTGTTATGATTTACCAAAGATTTCCGAAATCTTTTTGAAAACTAATTTTTCTTTACAAATAAACAAAAAACTACACATTAGCTTGAAGATGTGACTTTCATTCTCGTAGTAATAAACATATTAAATACACCGAAACTAAAAATTACATCGACTTAGTCGTCACGATAACTTTTGTACTTGTAAAAAAGTAAAAAAAGCTTCCACCCACTGTGTTTTGTTAAACAAACACAGTTCTCAATTGCCGGTAAATGTCTCTTATAACACAGTTATAAACAGCTAATTCGAGTGCGAAATCTGTACTGGAAATACGAAACTAAGACCTTGCGATAGCAAGGACAGTGCTCAATTTTAAGAAAAATCTTAACTTTATCAGCGAACTCTTACAAAATCGAGTGTTGATGGATTGGAGTCGATGTAACACTGGAGTAATAAGTTGTGTAATAGTGATCTGCTCTGCGTATGAGTTTACAATATAGAAACGCAGCTTCATACACGAATTTATATAGACGGCGACTATGCGAAATCAGAATATTCAAGGTACGTTTGACAAAAAGTAACCAATTCTAAAATGAAACGTGTGTATGTTTCAGGGTTTGGTCCAGAACATACAAAATTTGTCTTAATCCGGAGTTGGGTTAATTTTCGGAGAGGAGTTTTTCGGAGCGAGTGGGTACATTTTAGCGAGACCAGGAGGGCATATTTCCAGATATTACCGGTGCGGCATACCTGGGTAAAATGTCCTGTTTTCATTGAGAATCCAGGGCTGTCAAAGTTGTAATCTTTGATTTCATCGTACCTAAAATAAATCAATTCATGATAAGTATTAATGTCCACTAAAGTCGCACGTTTTGAAAAAATCTAACCTTTTCTTATTCTTTTCTAACGTCAGTAATCTGTAACTATAACAGTTGATGGGGTGGAGGGTTAAAGTAAGGGGAATGTTAAATTTAAAATAAATTAGGAATGCGGGTAAATTAAAACAAGAAAGAAAAATAAAAGAAATGTATGGTAAGAACTTACAAAAACTTTGTTTGGGGCTAAAATTTTGAGTAATGATAAGTAACTACTCCCTTTCTACGGGTACATTACGAACTCACAAGTGACTAGCTCCCAGTTGGCTTGAAAGCTCAGTTGGTTAGAGCGCTGCACCGGTATCGCAGAGGTCATGGGTTTGATTCCCGTTCAGGCCTGAATTTTTTTCAGGCCTTATTCTCAACTGCTTAAGTTGAGTACTTTACTGCGAAGATCTTTCATTTGCTTAAAATGCTTATAACTACTCCTTAGCTGTAAATATCACGCAGTCCCTCGGAACTTCCAAACGGTGGACAATGTAAAGTTACGCAACAGCCAGACTATGCAGGATTAGAACTGGTCTTTGAACCCTCTAGTTAGCAGGCCCGGAATCTTTCGAACTAAGCTAATGTGACACACACTAGAGCCCTGGGTTCCACGAGAATAACGTTCCAGGGCTAACCATTGGCACCCAAGTGTAGCTACAATGAGTGATAGAGAACACAAAATCAGTACTTAAAACTATCCAAGGTATGACTG
This sequence comes from Parazoanthus swiftii, assembly GCA_025403585.1. NCBI lineage: Eukaryota > Metazoa > Cnidaria > Anthozoa > Zoantharia > Parazoanthidae > Parazoanthus > Parazoanthus swiftii. The sequence goes on from JAOBYE010706606.1 coordinate 7,944, forward strand.
TTATTGTTAAAGGTGACAAAGCAGAAAAACGCTGTTTCGCGAGTTTTAAACGATTACGATACGTAATAGTTTGGTGTTGGTGTTAATTTTGCTGCAATAGCCTCAAACGTTGATGAAACACAAATCAATTAGCAGGAACAGCTAAAAGAAATTATTGAGGAAAATGTTAGTGTTGCTGCTGATCAAAAGATTACTTCCCGAATTAGGTCCTATTTATCAAAGCACACTCAAAATTGTCCGACTTTTTGATACATTGACTAAAATGTAGTTACTTTGCTAAATTTGTATAACCTAACTTACACAGGAAGGTTTGTACAGTAGCTACACACCAGTGTGCATAGCACTGTTACTGTGAAAAGAGCACTTCGCTGTAACGGTAAAAATGAGCAAATGCTGTGACAGGGATCATATTGAAATCGATGCAACAGTAATGTTATCAACAGTGCAGTAACGATTGATGCTGGTGGCAGTACTATTGCAGTAATGTGGGCATTGACGTGACAGTTACGTCATCTTACAGCGCTGTAACATCGATGTGAACTGACATCGTTGTAACAGCTCTGTATAAACTAGTGAAACAGTGATGCAAAATGACGGCACTGCAACAGCGATGCGAGCTGACAGCGCTGTTACAGCACTGTAAATTCACATCACTGTTTCACTAGTTTGTAAAGCGCTCTTAGCGCGCTGTCAGTTCACATCACTGTTTCACTTCTTTGTAAAGCGCTGTTATAGTGCTGTCAGTTCACATACCTCTTTCACTAGTTTGTAAAACGCTGTTACAGCACTGTAAGTTCACATCACATCACTGTTTCACTAGTTTGTAAAGCGCCGTCACGTTACAGCGCTGTCAGTTCTCAGCGCAATGTACATCGCTATAGCAACGCTGTCACTTCCATTGTTGTCACATCACGGTCAATACCATCACTGTCACAGCGATTTCAGTGTTTCTGCTGTTACAGCACTACAGTTACCATCGCTAAAACAGTGACCATGTCATCACTGTCACACTGCTGTCACTCAATTTGCTGTCAAATCGCTGTTTTAACAGCGATTAAAAAAATATCGCTATTACAGCCGTGTCAACATCACTGTGGCAGTAAGTACCCTAAATCCTCATCAAGATTTGAAAGATTGACATCAATATGACCACCGTGTCCTACGTATTGAAGAAAAATTAAAACCAAAAACCAACCGCCCAATAATAAACATTTTCAAGCAAGGGACGCTAAACAGAACTATATTTTCAATTAGGACTTAAGTCTGTCAGCTGTTGCAGTAATGGCAAGAATTCGAAAAGAATAAGTTTTGTCAAGGTCCGTTCACACCAGTAACTTGTCGCAATTTCCACAGCAATTTTTCTCCCCGCCACGTTGTATCAAGTTTCGAGATTGTTCAAAACATTTTAAGTTTCCTGGCACTCAAATTTACGGAAATTAAAGGAATTTTACACATACTTTTGGAAGTAACAGCGAGCGCGTGTGCAAAAAATATTGCAATGGGTATCGCGACAAAAATTGCGACAAAAATTGCTTGTGTGAACAGGCCTTCAAGTTTTATTTCGGTTGTTAGCTTGCGCCTCCTAAACTCTGTTTTACCCGCGGACTGAATACGAGCTGCAATTCCCTGCAGCTTGTTACACCGCAACATTACACCCCACTTAGTGAACAACTTGCTATGCATCACATTTCTCTATTGTAAGTAAGGGGAGCAAGTTATAAAAAGCAGATTAATCTTCTATTATTTTGCAGAATAACAACAACAAACTTCATATTCAACAAAGGAGCCCTTTCAGTGTCAAAGCCATCTTTTCAGTAAGCAATCTGTTAGAAACTCTACTGAGTTTATTAACATATTCAATAAATATTATTTTTCACTGTCATCATTATAAATTTAGTTCTATATATATATATATTTTTTATGTTTTACTGAAAGTACTACAGAAAATATTGGTTTAAGCGAGCATTTGAACTGAAAGTTTCTGAAACCAACTTAAATAGTTACCAGGATTCTACAGCTTCGCGGCAAGTTTTCGCTCCATTGTCCGTGACACCGAAATAAGCGATGTTTTCACCATACGGACTAGATGAATGAACGAGATTGACTGGGTCCGAGTGATCCTTTGCCAGCTTAACAGACCACGCTTGGGCTCCCTGTGCAAGATCAGCGTCCCACGCCAGACTGGGAGTGTCTCTGTGGAGACTACGCTTACTGTTGTGTGCACCGAGACAGTCAGAAGGGTTCACTGGAATGAGCAGAGCAGGGTTATGCGGGCCCGACCTTACATCTCCTTGGCATTTAAAATAATTGATAAAAACGGAGGTACAGTGCTTTGTAAGTGTTGCTTGGTTCGTTTTATAAAAAGTGGTTTTCTCCGCGCTACTCTAGTGGTTCTCCTCTTAAGAGCGCTGGTCAGTGAAAGTCTGGAATCGCGCGTCAGTTGTCAATTTTATATTTTGTCTTAAATTAAAGACCCCTATAGTTTCAAAAATAACATTTTAAACGTTCAGCCAATTTTTAGTTCCACTCGTTTCATTTGTGTAAAAAGACGGTGAAAACTTTCAAAATCCTCACTACTTTGTGTTGTTGCACATGATTTTTTCGGTCTTTTCAGAATTTCTTATACTTATGCAGTTGTTTGGCCCTTTGAAAATCCTCACTTTCAATGATCTTGCAAGACCCGAATTTTAAGGAATTTCAGGGAGTCATATTCCCGGGGTGATAGGTTTATGAAGCTTGATTCCAAGCTAGATTAAAGCTTAACATTTGTTGTTTATCGTGCCAAAGTCACTTCCATGTCAGCATTTACAAACCCATTGAAACACAGGTAGCCCAAGCTTTGTATGCGAATAAAATGCGAAAACTTCTTCTTTGCCGTTGGGTAAAAAACGAGACGCTCTTCTAGCGAACAACACAGTAGTGAGGATTCCAGAAGCTCCACGGTCTTTTTTGCACGAGTTTGTTAAAAATGCATGATTTTTCCCAGTTTCCAGTGGCTGCCAACAAGGGTATTTTTAACTCTTGTCGATTTCTCGAAAACTATAAATTGGCTAAACTTTACAAAATATCAATTCTAAAACGAGCTCACCAAAGGGATCTTTCAGACAAATAATAAAAAAAATCAAAAAATGACAACTGGAGCGCAACTCTTGAAGTTTAATAACAGTTGCTCTCAGTTGTGCCACTGTCAGTGCGTTTAGAACTAATTTAGAGTTCGTCCTTACAATTCATCAACACCCAAAAACAGCAACAGAAACAGCAACATCAAATGAATCACATGCAGCCACAGTTTCAGCCACACCAATAAATGGAGCTATATATACAGGCAAAGCCACAGCAACAGCCACAGCCACAACCACAACCACAACCACAACCACAACCACAACCACAACCACAACCACAACCACAACCACAACCACAACCACAACCATAACCATAACCATAACCATAACCATAACCATAACCATAACCATAACCATAACCATAACCATAACCA
>JAOBYE010706617.1:0-11438 GCA_025403585.1 Parazoanthus swiftii
GACAGACAGACAGACAGACAGACAGACAGACAGACAGACAGACAGACAGATAGATAGATAGATAGATAGATAGATAGGAAGGCAAACATAGATAGATAGACAGACAGTCACTGACGAACAAACAATCATAGACGGCAAACAGTTATTGTATGAGTTATTTCAGGCGATACCTGTCATTTCCTGAAGTTGTTACAGTGTTCATGTCTTTATACCAGTGTTGGGTGTCGTTCAGTGTTTACTTTAAAGTGCTCGTTTATTAATTTTTGTTGCTTTGATTTTTACAGTTGGTTGACTGGGCAACCAGAAACAATTCCCTCCGTAACCGTCTTCTTGTATTCTATCGACTTTGTGACAGGTATACACACCGACCCGGTTCGTGTTGTCGTGAAAGAACTGTATTATTATGAAAATGTAGTGATTGAGATGCCATGAGTTAATGCCGATTGGATTATCATTTGTCAAGGCTTCTACGGTCCTTCAAAATCCTGGAAGAAGTTCGTGGATTTGGGAAAAATAACCTAGCCAGGAAAGTCCTTGAAACGGGTTGAGGTTCTTGAAAATTTTTGAAATGGGTTCCAGCTGCACCACCAGGAGATTAATAGTTTAGAATTTAGGAAATTTTGAATTTTAATAACGGTAAGTTTTATTTTCCGTAGAAGGATCTTGAATCTGCTGGAAAAAGTTCTGGTAAGAGCTTGAAAAGCCCTTGAGTTTGAAGTTAAGTAATGAGGGGGGGACCCTGTTGATTGTAGGCGAGTAGCATTATAATAATTAGAAAATATGGTACAAGCTTCCTGTTGTAAAAGGTTTCTTTGTTGCCTTCTTTTTCAGAATTGCGGATAAGCTAAAGAGCCTGTTCGTGTTATTTGCTGGTTATATTGTGAAGAACTGTGTCCATTTACTTGACGCCAACAACTCTGCTAAGTCAGGTAAATACAGTGTTGTTGTTGTTATCAGTTGTTATTGTTGTTGTTCTAAAGAGAAGGATAGTCTGTAGGGTTTCCGGGGATACTTAAAAATCCTTAAATCAGTGTTTCCACTACGTCTGAAAATCAAGGGTCCTCGGGACCCCCAATCTCTATAATTGGGTGAAGAAGACTAAAATTTGTGCATCCCATTTAGATTTTGCTCAATTTTTGTGCATCAAATACGTATTGAGAGGGGTTGATGGGAACCCCGACTTAAAAGTCATGTTCCTGATTTTGGTCTTAAAGTGTCTCAATTAAGACAGATGTATGTTTTCCGGTTTCTGGTTTTTTGGATGAACTCTAGCTACTTTCAACAGTTGCTCGGTAGATACAAGTTTGTCATTTTCAAGTAACATTTCGTATGGAGTTACTGAAACGAAAATTTGTGCTCTTACAGTGATGTATTTACTATTAATATTACTTAAGTTTCACTAGTGTAGTTGTTTATTATTTGTGATACAGCAAGAATTTTCCATATTTTTTTTGCTGAAAACAGAAATTCTAGACATTTAAAGCTATCTTTAGTTTTCTCAATTTTGGTCAAATGGGAAGGGGTTTTTAAAGACCAGGGCCGGTTTGTTGGTCTGTTCATGTTGTTGGTCGACGCAAGCCTGGTTTCTTTCTTTCTTTGTCTTTGTGACACAGAAACTAACTTGTTGTCTTGAACTTTTAATCTTACTTTAACAGCTGACTAATTTGCAGTCGTTGGGGATTAGAAGAACTCAGATGATGTCTTCAGCAGTCAAACACATGAACTTTACAGTAATCATATTTTCAGGGGGCTTAAGTCGTCTAATTCTTGGGGCTTTTTAGAAAAGTTGTTTGATAGAGAGGGGGATATACGTTATGCGCTGTGAAACCGCGTAGTTCTGATGTAATTCCGGTCACGTGTTTATATTTTTCAGATGTTCCCTTCTTCATAGAAGGCAACAAAGGGGATGATGGAGAAAGTATGGAGAACGATGATGAAGCAGACAGCGAGGAGGATAGTGAAGAAAGCAGCGAAGAGGAAGACTCCGACGAAGAAATGCCCGATAAAAGCAGGCCTGCAACCCCTACTCGCAAGTCTTGTAGGCTGATAAACTGTGTGCTTGACTGCCTCCATAAGTGTTTCCTTTACGACACCCAGGGATTTGTTGATAAGGAGCGATTTGAAAGCCTGCTGCAACCACTAGCCGACCAGGTAATCTGAACCTTTCTTCTTTTGCAAGGACCGACAGCGTTCTCGTTTTTTTCACAGATGTTTTAGTTACGTTCCGCAGTGAGTGTGTTTACGGTAGACACACGGGTCAAACAACATTCCATAGTTATCTTTTTGAGAAAGAGCAAGTTAAAGGTATCCTCAGCTTTTAAAATGCTTTTTTCCACAAATAATATTTGTTTATTTAAGAAATGGTCCATGCTTAGCGTGCGTCTATCGAGTTATGGGTACACGCGGGAAGTTGGGAGAGCACGAGAGAAGTGTTAGAGTGGCACGAGGCGAAGACGAATGCTTCTCTAGCTTCTCGAGTGCTCTACCAACTTTCCAAGTGCATCCATAACTCGATAGACGCATAACTAAAGTATGGACCATTTCTTTTAGAACATTGCCTCTTCCACTTTAAGCAGTGTTGACGTACAAAATTCTCCTAAACCGTTCTGAGCGTTCTTATTGGTTGAATGCGTGCACGCGCATCAATAGACGCATGGGCGTACGTCCATCGAGTTATAGATGCACGCTCGCGCCATACAAAAAGCGCGCGAAAAATTGCCAGCTATGTTCTAAATATTAATAGTATCATAATACGCTCCAGTGGCCATGAACAAAAACTTCAAATCGAAGCCAGAAAGGCTAAAATACAGCAAATTTATGAGAACTTGGAACTTGACCTCGACTTGAAATTATTGTTTGTGTTCACTGATATTTATGTTCTCAGAGCTAACTCGGCGATTTAGTCTGTCTGATTTCCTGCCTGACACCATCTCAAGATGATCTGAGCTGTTCCAAACTAGCCAATCAGCATACGGTAAACGGTCACTGCACAGGGAGCGACTGGGATGGAAGAGCAGCTTTTTCTCTGTCAGAAATGGCTTGAATGTGCGACTATTTTACATAATAAGAGGAATCGAAAACGCTCGCCTGCACCTTTGTCTGTTATTGAAAGTTACTAAATTAAATTTTATTATTTAAAAAACCAAAGTTCTGTATCCGAGCACTGGATGAGCGGGTGCGTATTGTAAAGATGAATGCCCAGAAGTTTTGCGATTGGAAGTGTCCTGGTACTTTAACTTGTTGAACAGTTAACAGTTTGAATATTGTCTGATTAACCTTTATAGATCACTTTCATAATACGCCCTAGTTTCCATAAACAGAAACTTCGAGTCGAGGCCAGTAGGGGTCAAAATACAGCAAATATATGAGAACTTGGAGCTTGACCTCGACTTGAAGTTATTGTTTATGGTCACTGGAGCAAGTGGCGTATGGTTGTAAACCCAGCACCTTCCACTGTATAAACCACAGCTAACACTGTAAAACTTGTAATTTTATGTGGAAAATAAATTCTTTGAAACCGTTGAAACAGTCAGCCATTTAAGTTGAAAGCACTTTGGAAGATGGAAGAACTCCTGAAGAGTTGGAAAAACGTTCCTGTCGTTTCTCCAACACGCGTTCGCGTTCTTTTATTTATCTGTCTATAAACCACACCAAAGAAGTTCGTTTCTTGTCTTTGTTTCAGCTGGAGAACTCGTTGGGCGGCTCCAAGGCCTACAAAGACCGTGTAACCAATCACGTGGTTCCATGTCTGGCTCAGTTCGCGGTGGCTGCTGGGGACGTTCACTGGAAGGCTCTCAACTATCAAGTGCTGCTGAAAACCCGTCACCCCTCCTCACAGGTTTGAATTGATCCGTTATTCGTAATTCGTCAGATTTCACTTACGGAAAGCTAGATTCCAACGATGTTAGACGTATAAGTAAACATATATTAGTATATAAATATATATTAGTTTCTTAAGACTGTTTTCTTTTTTGAAAATATTTACTTTGCTGGAAAAATTTCATATCGAGATCAGTTTTTGATATATTACAAAAAACCAGATGGTCAAACTAGGTCGTGGAAAACTGCTAAAAGTCATGGAAAGTCACGGAATTTTACAAGGTGGAAAGAGTACAAAACATGAACCTATATTTGTATTTGTCTGTTACCGCTTCACTGCACTCATCGCCTAGATTGGCCAAGCTAGTTGGCGACTAGACTCCAATGAAGATTGAAGACCATTTGAGGTGCTGAAATGATAACACAGCATAAGCCTGCCCCGAGACCGACGCCCAGGTTTATCTGGCTAACAATACGTAATTGATTGCTGCAGGTTCGATTCGCTGCGTTAAAGGTTTTGGAAGAGTTCAATAACAGACTTGGTGAGGACTTCATGGTTTTGTTGCCAGAGACAATTCCTTTCTTAGCTGAGCTGATGGAAGGTACGTTTGCGCCACGGTATTTTAGTTCAGCGGCACACTCCTTCTGGACAAGATTACGTTCTAAGAAACGTTATTTGTAACCTTTGCTACAGACAGAAAATAAGGAAGGGCCATGTGCTCAAATGCGATTTTTTTTGGGGGGGGGGGGATATGAAAGTTGTCATAAAAGCACCAAGTGTGTTTTTTTCTATTTCGCAATTGGTTTTTTATTTATTTGGTTTGAAAACTGGAGTGTACATATTTGAAACAGCTTTCAATTCGTGTTCTTGATTCAACACTTTATATTATTTGCCAAGCCCAGCTTAACCCTTTAAGCCCCAAAGACGACAAATGGCGCGATAGTAAATTCTCCCAACTGAGCTCCATTCTTTTTGTGTAAGCAGTTTGGGAGAATTTGGCTTTTCAGCTTCAACAACTTTTTCTTCTTGATCAATTCCTTATTTCTCATTGCCTGTTATATAATTTTGTTTGAGTTTTGTAAGGAGAAGTTAGATGTTGATAAATTGCCTGGGGCTGAAAGGATTAAACATATTTTTTCACCGTACCACTTCCCTGTCTTATCATGCTCGCCCATTTACTTTTCTATTGGCTTGTTAAATGCTTTATAGATTATTTCATGGCCGCTTTGAAGTATAAGTTAAGATGTAACATTCTCTGTTTTGAATCTTTCCCCAGACGAATGTGTGGAAGTTGAACAGCAATGCCAACATGTGATAAGTGAAATCGAGGCCGTACTTGGGGAATCTCTACAGAAATACTTCTGAGATGAAGACTCTAACAATACAAATGCCGTGTCAACCTGCCCGGATTTGACTCTAAATGTTCCTGTTACAACGAAGCAGAACATTGAAACATTCTGATATCTGTGGAAGAACGTTTTATATATATACAAATCAGTATTACTCAAAATGTATTCACTCGCAGAAATATATATTTGAACAAATTTACATGGCAATACGTTCCTCTTGCCTTGTGGTACCTCACTCAACACCAGAATCATAAAAAATGTGCAAAAAGTACGGTACACCCAATAGTAACAACGATAATGATAACTAGGAGTAATCATAGATTGAAAGCACTGCTGCGAGCTTTCTGAGTTATTTAGGTGTTGCTTGTCTTTTCACAAGACCCGTGAAATCTTAGAGAAGTTTTTTGGGACTCCAATACAATAGCGACAACGGGAGAAAAGGAAAAATCAATGTGACTTCTTCAATTTACTCAAGCAGTCGATTAATCTTCGGCATGCTCCCCCCGGGAAATTTTGAAAACTAGTTTGTCGGAAAACGTATTTCCTGGGTTTTAGACGCCATTTGAAACAAAATTAGTCGCAAAACTAGTAAAATACTTCCAGTTTTCCTCGGACTTTGGGCAACTTGCTGAACTTGACACATTTGCTGGGGAAAAAACGGGGGGGGGCACGGCCCCCCGCCCCTCCCCTCCCCTTGCTACGGCCCTGACGACATGATGGTCTAGCTGTACTGTTTCCAATGAATGAAGGGGGCAAGTTGTACGCCTCAGTCGTAGCGATAGTGTCGAGGCGGTTGAATATCTCGGCGTATGAAGCGGTTCCTGCTTGCAATCAGTTAACGGTTTGAGATGGGTGGGGGGAGATGATCGACCGTTGCTAAGGACAGACCTTTTGATTTCGTTCGGGAAAAAGAATGGGAGAATTTGTAAGAATAACATTTGCACAATCGATCAAGAAAAAAGTGTATGGGAATACTAGGGAAGAACACTGGTACTTGCAGCCGTGAATTGTCGGCCTCTCTTAAAAAAAACGTCTTCATTTTACGAACGGGTTTGGGAGCGGAAATTAAGCTATCGTCAAATCAAATTTGATATATGAATCTATTTGCTTTTGTCAAGAAAGAACAGTCGTGGTGCCTGCAGGAATTTAGAAAGCGATACAGACACTTCTATAAGGTTTGCTTGTGCAGAGGCGCTTTTGATTATTTATTAATGGAATTTCTGAACTTTGAGAAAAAACATTTTTTACCTTTTTATGTTTTTTCTTATTTTGTACATCGCCCTTCTATGATCGGTTTTTTACTCGGCAAAGATAACGCCATACTTCCGCCGAACTCAATGCAGAGATACGTCTAATCTGAATTGTAAATGAAACGCCGGTATGTGCGAAATAGGATGATGTAAAGACAGCTAAAAGTCCTAAAAATGTTTTTAACACCTTTAGGATTTAAAAGGCTTCAACTGATGCAGCATTTGAAGTTACTGCTTCAGTTTGTTAAGTATAAGTTTAGTCTAATCTCAAACACAGACACAATTTGTGGACTTGTACAGTCTCTTTTTAATATTCTTTGCACGCTTACATGAATGGACTTTGCTATTGAGACATTTCCGAAAGTTTCGCGTTTGTTGAGTGAGTTACAGCAAATGCGCAAACACGTCAACACAAACGCGCCCACCGTTGTCTCCCTCCCACTGATTCATGAGATCTTCTCCGTACCAGACCCGCAGCGTCGCGTGATGGCGGAGATAGAATGGAATCTCGTAGTTGGTGAAAACCAGTTCTTTGTCATGCAGGGGGTCAGTGACGGGAAGGTAATACCACAATCCTTTGCTACCAACCTCGCCGGGTTTGAAGAACTTTTTGACCGGGTAGATAATGTGATTGGAAATGTCAGTGACGATGACGTTCAAGGGATACCTGTGTGGAAAAGCAGGGATTAATCGAAGCTTAAGCGCCTCCCAGCATTCCTTGTCGAGTGTGCAAAAATCAGCCTTATTCTTGGTTTTCATGTGATGTCAGAGCCGCCATGTTGGTGCCCCTTTTCAATGGAGTTGTAATTAGTTCTTTTGTTAGGGGCTCCAACATGGCCGCCATGCCCTTTGTCGTTTGAATCCCTGGGGAGTGAGTGAAAACCAGCAATTGACTCGATGCTGTGCCGTAAAAGGCGCTCTTAAACACCTATTAGACCTAACCTAGATGTTCATTAGCTCAATCAGAAGCTTCCATTTTTTGTACGTGTGGCATTAAAGCACTAAAGTAGACGTCTTCGAATGAGCGGCACCCTTAAAATGTTTGCGAGTCATTCGAGCAAGTGTAAAATTTTGTCAGCGTTTCAGAATTTTCCGCCCCCGCTACTGTTTTTCTTTGAATTCATTTTTTGCAGCACTCACAAAATTAGTTATTATTTTTTTTACTTCTAAGATCTGCTTTTCAATTCTTGTTTCGTACTTTGTCACGGTGGACAGGTGTGCGCATCCCCATCGACTGTCATGAACCTTGTTCCCTGCACATCGTACAAATCCACTCCGATGGACGAGTTTCAGGGCTCCAACCATTCCACTGGTTCCAGTGTATTTCAGGGTTCCATGCTTGTTGTCTTTTCCATGGAAACAGACCGGATGGTTGCTGATTTTTCTCCATGGTCCAGTGATTGGTGAAGCTCGTCTGACCATACCAGCTGCGAAGAAATACAGACACTTGTTGAGAGTGTCAATTACAGCATTATATTTTCCGACCTTGTGAGATAACACAAAGCTTTAGCTCTGAGATGGGGCAATTCTGAACAGATTTTTCTAGTTCTGTAGGTTTTGTGGCGGTTTGAATACCACAGCTGTTAAAATAACGTAGCCACTAATTAGTGAAGTTGAGCAAATTTTCTTGCTCTGAATTCTTTCTTATGAAAGCCTTTGCCAAAACTGAAACTGAATTTTGGTGTTCATTAGCTTTTAATTTATCATGAAATTTTTTAACACTTCACGTCATTTTTAACATTTTTTGTAAAAAACGTTGAGATTTTTAGAATAATTCGTCTTAAGAACTTAATGCAAGACAAGACTTTTTCGGTATTATCATTTTATTTCAATAGCTGAAGTATACTTTCCTTGCACTAAACTTGTATATTTTAAGCTGATGTTAGTTTTGGATAATCGTTTATTTTTTACAATTTTCGTCGAGAGAGTAATTTAGATGCCATCTCGAACGTGGCTTATTCTGGAATATACGATCCAAGTGGAACACAAGTGCTGCGTGACGAAGCTAAGGTTTGCAGGTTTCTTCGAAACAGATCAGCCAAAAAAAATCAAAAATGGCTAAAAAAGTCGAAATTAACGTGAAAAAAATGACACATGTTTGAATCACTTTGCAGTAGTTTTATTGGAAAATTTATAAGGTCGTTTTGATTTTCCATTTTGCAATGCAGGTCAAATAGTATAAATTTGAATCACCTTACGATAGTTGTATTAGAAAGTTATAAGGTCTTTTTTGTTTTCTTTTTGGAATGCAGGTCAAATAGTATAAATCTGAATCACTTTACGGTAGTTTTATTGGAAAAATTACAGTCTTTTTTATTTTCCAATATGCAATGCAGGTCAAAAGTATAAATGTTTGTTAGTTTTAGTTCGTGTTGGTCTGTAATCGATCATTACCTACCGTTCACATAGACCGCAAAAGCTGCAAGACAGGAAAGAAATACAACGATGTTTCTCGCCATGTTCTTCGTTTCTTCTCAGTGTTCTTCAACCGCGCAAAGTCAAGAACCAATATGGCAAGAAGCTTTTTTATTCTTAACTTTATTAATTGCTTTAAGTGTGAAATTTTACAAATTCTTAATGAATTTAACTTTAAGTTAACAAAACGCAATTTAATAAGATTTCGTTAATTTTTTTCGTTAGTTCACAGTTTGGTTCGGTTCACACTCTTTTAATTTGACCTGTCCTATTTTGAAAATGATATCACAATTTGTTTTTGCAAAAATATTCAGCACATTTTAAACTTCGAAAATGATATCCGACACGTTACAGCTCACGACAAATGAGCTCGGCAACAACTCCGTTACCTTTGGTAAAAAGATCTAGCTCCTAGGAGTTCGACTGAGTAAATTCGTGTATTTATACAAAAATACATGGTTTCGTGAAATGGCAAATGCAGTGAACCAACATACTTTGTAGTGGCGCTCGCTAAGGCTGCATAAGCCATAACACTGCCAATTTTTTCTTGAAGCTCGTTTTAAAGGACAAGAAATAAGTAGGTTCAATTACACTAAAACAATAAAAATGGACGATTGTGAAGTGTATAGTCAAGCAGAGGACTTAGTATCAAGATCACTCCTGCCTTTTGCCGTTTCAAGAATACATGGTCCTTCTCAAATTTTTCTATTGTTTTAAATATAACGAAAGAGACCTTCACTGAAAGCGCAATCGATATCTTGTTTGAGTGAGTATATGAAACTTACTTCACAGCCTTGAGATTTCTCTGATAAACTTACCCCAGCTATCAGATACAGGTCAAGGCAAAGTCTATCTTCTGCCTTTTGAGAAAAAAATCTTATACCCAGAATAGCTTTTTCTCTAGGATTATCAAGCAGTGGAGCAATTTTCCTGCCCAAATAAGCACAGCCACCTCTCATTCTTTCAAAAGGGGAATCTGCGTGCTAAACGGAGGCGTGGCCCTGTCGCTGATCCGAGCGCATAAGTCTCGAAGAAATTAAGAGAGCGAGAGAGCGCGTTCTAACATTGAAAGAAGTAAAAATTAAAAAATAGCCAGGAACTCTATAGGTTGAACTTCAACCATTATTAAAATTCAGTTTCATTGTTCGTCCATTTGCTAATGGTATTGTTAATCTTTCCAGTAACGCTGTCTTACCCTTTTTATCAAATAAGCTATTTTTGAAGAGGTGTTTACCCTTTCGCCAATTTTTGAAAATCAATTTATGTTTATTAACATCTTATTTCAGTTGTGTTTGGTTAAAAACGCTTGTGAACATTTGTGAAAACAACGTGGCAAACGAAATGAGAAAGGAGAGCCCGTTTGGATACAAAATGATAAAATAATCTATTGCTTTTTTAAGATGCATTTTTGGAAAGGTATTCAGGAGATTTCAAAGAAAAAGAAGCGTCAGTTTTTTTATTTCATCACCTACAGGCGTTTTAGTACTACTTTGCTATTTGTGTAATTTAAATGCCGAAGACGCGGCTACATTGGAAATAGCAAAATTCTGGAAAATTTTTAACTCTGTGTTAAAAGAAAGCATAGGTTAACGCCATCAAATTGCTCCGCTTACAACCCGTTTTTCCCCCTAAATTATCTTAAAAATTCGCTATTCTCTCTCTCTCTTCCTTTCCCTCTCTCTCTCTCTCTCTCTCTCTCTCTCGCTCTTTCTCACACACACTGTCTCTTCTGCTGTTAGTCTTTTAATATCACTCGTTAAATATCTACGGAGAGACTGATGTGTTTGTGTGGTCACAGAAAATGTCTTAGTTGTGAAGTCAGCTAAAAGTTGCTAAGAGGGACCAGAAATCTCCTCCGAATGACCTTGTCGGATTCATCTCATCTCAGCTTACGGATCACCGGGCTTATGAAATTAAAGGGCAAGGGAAAAAAACACTAAGCCTTTAAACTTTATTTTTAACATTTTTTTTTCGTAAATCTCAGCCTCGTGCGAAGTTATCAAACAAATAAAGGCGTTCAAGTTAATTTCGAAAAAAACAGCTGAAAAATGAGAAACTTCATTCATAAATCGTATTGTTGCAGCGCTGACTGTTGGAGACTCTTTTTAAATGTTCCAGTCAGGAAAAACTTTCTCGCTAAAACAGCTCACATTGGCATATTAGATTAAGATTTTTACGTCGTTGCTAACACCACCAGCATTCCTATCACGGGACCATTCTTTAGGTTCAGAAAAAGAAATGCGGAACGTTGATTTCTATAGGTTTTAAAACCGCTAGTCAAACTTCGCGAGAGCGCACTGCATTTTCACATTTGATCTAGGTTCAGAAAAAGAAATGCGGAACGTTGACTTCTATAGGTTCTTAAACTGCTAGTCAAATTCGCGAGAGAGCACTGCATTTTAACATTTGATCTTGGTGAACAAGAGATAGTTATGTATTTTGGTACATATATGATTTGAGTTAGAGTCAAGATTGCAGCGTGGCTTTTTAGAAACTCACAAAATATTATCAAGTGAATTTGTCTATTGTTATTTTGTTGTATGTAAGCAGATAAACAAATCTAAATAGGCTAAAAAATATCTTCGGGTCTGCTTTAGGGACTGA
>JAOBYE010706639.1:0-11438 GCA_025403585.1 Parazoanthus swiftii
TGAGCGTGTAATTTCATGACGTCACGCGGCCTAAAGTTTTTTAGAAACTCGCACTATTAGATTTGTCTGCCTGTGCTTTTCCTAAAAACCGACACATTCACACATGAAAGATCTTTTAGCGTACAAAGAACGGTGTATAAGAAATATATAGCTTACCCAGACCTTAACCCATCCGACGTAAGATGTATTTGTCTTTATGTACCCAAACCCCCACAATATGATCATTTTTTCTTATCCCCAGAACTCATACAAACTCACATAGCTTAACACACCTAACACTTCATACACATCACCCCCGGTAAGTACACGCATGCAATTTTATACAAAAAGAAAAAAAAATAAACACAGCTTTTATCAACTCAATACAAGCCTCTATAAATGCACATCCAATACAAAACCATTACATATCAAGCGGCTTCGTTAGTCAGGTTCGCCAAGGCGGATACGCGAAAACGCACACACTGAGCTTATCGCATCGGAAAGCACACAGCCTTAACACATTCAGATGTACAACTACTACAGATCCGAGAGAATGTGTCTAATTAATTGCATTTAACCAATCAATTTTTATACATCTGTATATAATTATTATATATAATTATATTATTATATATAATTATATTATTATATATAATTATATACAGTGCGTCGATGCATTCCTAAATGCACCAAAATAAATCCTGTGATCTAATTAATGACTTCTCAATTTTTTAAAAAGCGCTTTCCGTTTGTAAGCGTTCTTTCATTATGGATTCAATATTACTATTTTCCTTTTAACTGGAGCAAAAGTAATTTGAATTGGTGATATTTAAACACTAATTTCTAGAAATTAAAAGATTTTTTAAATGAAAAGTTTTCTCACATACAATCGATGCCCTGCAATATTGTTGAACTAATAAATATGTGCTATTAGAAGACAATACCGTATTTCTATTTCTAGCGTACCGTATTAACGTTGAAAAAACATGCACACAGTTGTCTTAAGAATAACTCGCTAACTGAAAGGTATATTTTAAAAAAATGCTTTATTAATGAATTAATATGAAAACCAGTTAGTTTGAAACAACTCGTAGCAATAGGAACAACTGCCTGATTTGTTGTGTCAAAAAGTCCCAACATCTTCAGAAAACAAATGTAAAGACAACGGTTTTGGAAATTTAATTACGTTCTGACAACAAAGCTTAAACTGACAATCAAAATCTACATAGTAAACACGATGATATTCTTTTTCGATTCGAAATATAATCAACGTTTTAATTTCAAGGTGCAAAATCATACATTGCGGTATTGCACAGCACTATGTTTCTTAAAGAAACGCTCCCTCTTAAATCTCCAAAAACCCGTACATTTAAGAGTTTTTTTTTTACATCTCGCTCGGCAGAACCATTCAAACTAAGAAACGCAAACAAACTCCATTACTGAGCAATATAGCGGTTGTCTTCGAATAAAGATTGCTTCCATCGCTTCTCCGCCAATTTCCGCAGTTGATGCAATTATTATGATGACAGTAATCTAAGTACTTGAAAAGCCAACTTGTTTCCAATTATGAACGTGGGAAGTATATATATAGTCTCGCAACAAAGAGAACTCCAGCAAAACCCTTGTCCCCCCCCCCCCCAAATGAACACTGCGAGTGAACAGTGAAAAATATTTTGATTTAACTTTCTCTCAGGGGGGATAGGGTTGTTGCAACCCCAAACCCTCTTTCGAATTTATTCCTTGCGCTGTTTCTTTTTAAATTTTGGCCAAGATTGTCTATCACATGTATTTTTGCAGTGTTTGTCGATATCAAATGTTGCCCCCACGTTTGCCGATATCAATAGTAGCTTTCGTGTTTGCCAAATTCAAATATGGCCTCAGTGATTGCCAAAATCAAATGTGGCCTCAGTATTTTGCCGAAATTAAAAGGGGAAATTACTCTGCTCTCTCGCGATATTTTAGTCCTCGTTTAGACCATAAGCCACTTTCTCATTCATGCGCAGAGCAGCTTTAGCGCTTCAGTTGGCGGGCTACAGGTATTGGAAACATGGCATATGGAGTTAAGAAAGAAACAAGATCGTTCGTCTTCGAAAGAAGGTAAAAGATAAACCCTTAAATATGTCACAGAATGATATAAACAGGGTTGTGACCACCAGCAAAACCGTTACTTTGCTCTGCGCATGATTAAGAAAATGGCTTATACTGGATTGCTTTCCTGCCGTTTTAAAACGGTAGCGGATAGGCCTTTTGTTTACACTATACTGGATAGCTCTCGTGCTGTTGTAAAATGGTATAAAATAAACGTTCCCTTCTTATGTTTTTCCGGATTGGATCTCGTATACCGAAACAAAATCGTTACCGGCGTTGAATTGTAAAACAGGAACATTTTTAGCAAACCTGTAATACTAAAGGAGCTTTTTATATAAGAAAATTTTCACATTCCAGTAAGTGAGTAACAACAAATCGTTTCATTTCACATCGTTGCAGTGTAAACAGGAATAGTTTTTCGTATTACACAGAACCTCACAATCGAAACGGCACGAAAATTCGTGAACAGAAGGTATTAATTTCCACTCTGGTTTTTACAAAAGCTCGTAAGCTGTTCTGCACTTTTCTAAGGTGTGTTCTTATTTTGTTCTTAGATTTTGCCGTTTTTTTCAGCCTCAACGTGATACTGCTTCCGTTAACACCCCAATAGAACCGTCATTGAGTTGAAAGGATACAAAAAGTCATGTGTGCTTCATAAGGTATACTGTATAAAAAAATGAGGCAGAACATCGTGAGGAAACGTCAAATCGTTAGTATAACCGGTGCATTTCAGTAAACATTTAAACTTAGAACAGTCTAAAACCCAATCAAGGTAGTTATATAGCCCAAGCGAACTAATGCAAACCGTCTTTCAACTCAAGTATCTAACCCGAATGATCCTTTTAGTCAGTTTTTAAATAAGAATACTGACTTTGACATTATGTAAAGCGTAAAACTTACAGTTTCAACGAACGCTTCACCACAGTAATTGATGCGTTTATATCGATGATTTAGGGATCGAAGCAGCTATCTGACTGATCACCAGATGTCGAAAGTATCTGTAATAGAATCAAGATATAATGCTGTTTACCATTAAAACACGAGCCGAATAATCAACTAAATAATTAACGCTTGTGTTTTTAGTTAACGCATAAATGTGTAACAATCAGATAAACTGTAAAAATGTATTCATTAAGTTGGCAATCATCAACAACGCCAAGAGTGACATCTTGAATACACTTTGCATTAAGCTAGTTCTATCATGTAAGCCCTCTTCTAGTATCTTAAGCCATATTGAACGTATACGAGCTTTGTAATGTTTTATAACTCTTTTTAACTTTATACAAAGTGTGCAGCTATTCACTTCGTTCAAGAGAGCTTAAAACTGTAATCATTCAAAAAAAGGCAACAAATATTTAAAATAAAAAGGATCAAAACCGTAAAAATATTTTAAAAATATATTCAAATTTGGTTAAAATCGAGATAGATGTCAGTTCTAAGAGTTTTACGCACCTAGGCGATCATCAGACAAAAAGAGTTCCTGTTAAGGGGTGTATGAACCTTACATCTGTTATTATTCAGAAACGAGAAACAATCTAACAGCACAGTAAATTGTGAGTTATTGAAAGGGTTGCAATCCGAACCAATTTCGAAACGCCAGCATGAGAAGAAATTTATGCTTGTTCTTTTAAACCTGCACGAAACTCTTTTAGTATGCATGATGGTCGCCTTTGAACGTGAGCCCCCAGTTACAGATTTATATTTAGCTTAAGTTAGTGTACTTAACCGTTCTTATCCATTATAAGTATTTCAAATAACTACTTTTATGTAAATTGTTTAACAACTATACGTTGATAACTGTTTATTTTTTTTAAAAAAAACTTTTTTAGTTGGTTTAAGTTGTATATTTTACTATAAACTCAACAGTATTTTGTTCTAATTGTCATTTCAATGTAGTGAATGCTAAACCTGCTCATGTTGTTTCTATAAAATAAAAGTATTCCAATTAACAGGTTTAGCATGCACACATGAACGATGTCCTGTCAAATAAATGACATTACTTGTTTAATTGACTGATTGATGTATGTACCATTTGCGTACCCTGCTGAAACGTTTTGAAAACAAATTATTTGCATAAACAACTCGCTAACTGAATTATTCACTTAAACACATGTTTACATAGAAATTATTTCAAAACTAATTACTAGCCAGTTTGAATAACTCTTAGCACTTAGCAAACAGAAGAGAATGTGGCTTATCAGTCAAAATAATTAAACTTTGAGAATTTGCATGGAAATTATTGTTAAGATGTCCTATCATCGTTCGATTGGAAGCAAATGCAGAGATGATATCATCTTTCGGAAGTTTAGCTACGCTTAGCTGACAAAGTTTATTGAGAACCCAGAAAATGCATTGTAAAATCAATGACGTTATCTCTCTGACTAACCAAAAGTTTCTTTATATTAATAAATGGCATAGGCTATAAACCAAAGAGCAAATTATAACGAACTACCACAACAAAGGTATAATCAAAACACACATTCAAGAAAAAATATTTATTTACATATATCAAAAACCAAGCCTATTATACAAGCAAAACTAATACAGAATTGAGAAGTACAAAATGAAAACTGTGAAGAGATTATTTGATATTGATTTATCTTATGTAACGGACTGTATAAGATTCCCTTTCACTTTTTTAATGACTTTAGAGAGATTTCTTTTAAGTTTTTGTCCGAAGCATTCTAAACAGCTGCAGCAGCAAAACAAGCTTTGAATTTCCGTAGTTAGTTTAGCAGCATATATGTAATAAGTCAATCGATCCGGAAGCAAATCTAGTGCAGCATCAGTCTGAAAAAATAACAAAGGACTTACGGAGATTTTTGTGAAATTGATATATAGAAAATGCATTGTGAAAAATACTAAATCGGCAAGTTTGTAACCAGCCAACTGGTTACCAAAATCAAATGTGGAATTGGCTACATTTAGTATACTAATAGCGATTCTTATCTCAATTTGCAAAACTTGTGCGGAATTAAAAAATACTAGTTATCTTTTATCTTTTAATAATTATGCCGACAAACAAGTGAAGAATAATCATAGGTCACGTTTCCCTCCGAATTAATTAAATATTTCTATCAAATTAAGTTCAAAAGGCACAAGTTCGTGATAGGTAGATGGATTACGAAAAAACCCAACCCGAAGAAAAACATTTGGGTTTAAGCCGAACATGAAAAGAAGCACGAGGTCAGTGAGAAAAAATAAACATCTTCAGTTTAAATCCAAATTTCTTTGTTCAGACTGTGTCCGTTCTGAATTCTATACAGTTTTTATCAAGCGTAATAAACTGTGAAAAGAAGTTATCCAAAATACTGCCAGTCACTCAGTTCATCGCTGTATGATTTGTTCTTACAGCAGAAAGAGACTTCTCCTTTGCCTTCTTTGCATCTTGGATAGACATTAAACACGTGACGCCTGATGCATGCTGGGACACCCCCAAGAGTTTCCCGGTCAGACGGTTCCCCTGGGCAAAACGGAGAGGGGCAGGAAGGACCACATTTGAACTTCAGGTGTTTGAAACTCGTCTGGCGCACCGTGTTTACCATCTCAGCAATTTGCAATAGGGCCTCGCCAACTCCGAGACATCCAGGCTCCCTAAGAATTAACAACATGTATCTAAATTGTGAATCAAAAACCACCTTTTATTTTTGACTCAGTTTTTTTGATAAGCAACTAGAAGATACCGATAAACGAACAGTGCCACTATTCGGTCAGCGTCTCAAAATTTGATAAAATGTTACTGAGAACTAAACATCTTTCAAAACAACATTTTTTAAACAAATATCTCGCATGCAGCATTTATCTCTCAAAAGATTTGCGATTCTTGTCAGAAAAGGTATTACTCAAATATAGATTTTCTAAACCCCGGGAATTAAACGGTCAGTTTCATTTAATACTCTTGGTAAATTCTTGTTCGCTTTGCGAAAGTAATGATCAGCAAGTGAGATCAATGTTTTATGTTACACAGAAAAGCGTGCTTCTGCGAAGTGTTGGAGCGTTAGTTTGCGATCAGCAGCCACCAGCAATCATACAGAAAACGCGAACCCTCAGTAACGCGAAGTTCCCGCTAAATCGAAGGAAAATGATTTACCTTGGATTTGCTTCTTATATCTACTGTGTTATTACCCTCAGTAACTCAAACCATCGAAAACTCGAACTATCTTGGGTTTTTTTGTCATTGTTATTGCTACTGATCTTGTTCTTGTTGTTTTTTGTATTGTTAATGTTATTCTACTTTTTGCTTTTTCTTATTTAAGTTTTGAGTACTTTTGGACACGCCCAGTCAACTAATGCAAAACATTACTTCAACTTTACCTCATATCACATATGAGTTTTGTCACACAAGCGCTTATATCAAAGGCCCCAGACTATCAGTCCCATCTTACATGACTGTATTATGCCTAGTACATGAAAGCACACTGTTCTGTGAGCCCATTTCTGTAGAAGAACACAATACTTTGCTACATGTAAATTTAAAATCGTTTTCTCTGAGTGAGAAAATGATAAAAATTGCACAACCACATTTAGTCTGATTCACGGATTCCACAAACTATTCATACTCTCAATCACTTCTTTTGTATAAGAGCAGTTTTTTCGTGTTCAAAATGGATCATTATTTCTCTGTAAGTTTTGGCTGAAAACAATCTTTCGAATATTCTTAGATTATTGATTATATTAAACAAGGGCAGTTGTGTTGTATCATCATTTGGGAGCAATTATGCCAAATAAATTCTGATACCTGCAAAGAGTAACCTCCACTAGATTCTCCTCCTTCAGCAAGGTCAGGCGATAAGATTGTTTTGCATGAAGCCAGAACTGACCATCATCGCATTTCAAGTCGGGACAATTGGTTGGACACCACAGTTTGCTGCGTTTGTACGCATGCGCCATCAGACAGTGAAACATGGCTTCGGGGAGTAATCTCTCGAAGGATACGTAAAACTTTGCATCATCTGGATGTACAATCCAAACTGGTTTCGTGGGAGATGATTTGGGTAGCAGTGCTGGTACAAAGTGTGTGATATCCTCCTTCTGGTTCGTATGATCAAGCGTCAAACGACAAATTATGTTGTATTCTTGTAGAAGGGCTTCTATCGCCTGCTGCTCATCATTACCATCAAACTTAGATAAAATTTTGGACAATAAATTTGACGTAAGTTTTCCACTGTCTCTTAAGATATGCCAGTCATTTCTGTAGAGCCGATCTTGGTCATCAGGACTTGAAGACTGTGTGATTAACTGAATCACAATGTCGGTGAGAAGGCTAGGTTGAATAAGAACCCACGCTGGATCTTCAGTTGCCTTAACAAACATCACAAGGCCCTTTTTGAACAAGTATTCGAGCACTTTTGAAACTTGTTGCTCTTCTACCATACAGGGTTTGGCAATTTCTTTTAAAATGTCAAGTGGTACACAATGCCTGGATGATTCCTTAAGACTTCTCATTTCCAATATCTTATCTTCAAGTCTAATCCAAGACAATGGCACATTTTGCTCAAACATAAATCGGCAATCATTCCTTGCGACATGAAGAACTTTTTGACGCAGTTCACATATTCCATTATCTTTGGGTCCATTTGAGTTTTCCACAGCGAAGAACAACGACTTTTTTGCTACAATGAATTTGTGCTTGAATGATTTCCACAACTCATCACGCAAACGATTGTCGACGGAAACCAATTGCTCCTCTGTTGTACCTTCACAATGAGTTGCAATAAGAAAGACAGCGCATTCTGGAGGGGCATGAATACAAATGGACTCAAGCCAGAACCTCAGTCTCTTTACAGCTTGTTCAAACTCATCCTTTGTTGTTTCAATTAACAACTGAATGTTGAACACAACTCCATAGACAGCTTCATCAGTTAGAAAAATGTGATGATAGCAGTAATACTCGCAATCACCAGCAAAGTCAACAAGCTGCAACTTCATTTCCTGGATTTCAGCAATTGCTTTCTTCAATTCCGTTTGACTGTCTAAAAGTACCCGTGTTACAACAAGTGACTTTGATGGATTAGTTAAGCTAGTGGCTTCATTTCGGCAATTTATTCTTAAACTTGCATACGTATACGAAACAAAATCAATTATAACAAAGACTATAGCATTATTTAAGTTGTTGGTTAATACGTGATTTATAACAATAAATACTTGAACTACGAGTAAACAACCGGCTAAAACGCGGTCTCTAACGCTAACTTTTTCCAAATGCATCAAAATTAAAACTCTCAAAACAAGTACTGAAGTAAAAAGAATGTTACAGATTATGAGCTGAAAGCCAGCAACTTCGTGCAAGCCTGCCATGCACAGCGTTGCACCAAGGATAGCGGAGTGAAAGAACTTTCCAGTATCCCTTGAAGACAGCTCTACCGTTTCCACAATGTTCCACATCCGTGGCATTTTAAATCTGGTTTCGTTGCCAAGCAGTAACAAAAACTCCAGAGTTGCTGCTAGTAGTAAACAAGAAACAAGTTCCATTTTCAAATGCGAGAGCTCTACACAACTCACAACCAGATATGATATGTATTTTCCGATGACAATTCCTAAGAAGAAACCGCGGAAAATACCCAACCACGCGATCACAACATACGTGTACTCTCCTTTTCTTTGGCTGTAAATGGTTAAAACAACAAAAGCGGCAAGATCAAAGATGGCGACCTTCCACAGTCCAAACACACTCACAGCAATGGTCAAAACACAGTAGAATATAAGAGCTGTCGCCACGTTAGAACGTCCATTGCACAACCACAGCTTAAAAAATAACTTGTTGAATAATGCACGGTAATTGTCGTGAGCGGATCTTTCAGTAAACAATTTACATCTTTCTCTTTTGGTCACTTCTTCCGCCACCGCTTTTGCCTCAATCGTTTCTGCATTGCAGAGCTCAGAATCAGCTATACTTCTCCATTTTTCATCCACAAAACAAGTTTCAACTCCTTGGGTTCTTTCAAGACCAGGATTGAATTCTTCTCCAGTCAGGGAGCGGACAGTGCTCGTTTTACCAGCGTGAGAATCGCCAAGAAAGAGAAAACGACAGCGATTCAACTGCTGGTTTGATTTCGACACTGATCCCAGCAATCTCTGGCGCCCTGTTTCTGAAATTCGAAGCCTCTTTGCAAGAGGAACGTCAAAACCCGCAAAATTTGCTTGTAACGTTGCAAACATTTTCAAAGCAGCAAAATATTGCTTTAACCCAGCTTTAATAAAGCGATTGAAACCTGTAGACTATCGCGTTCATTGGCTTCCAGCTTTTATAATTCGTCCCGAAAGCGCCATATATCGAGTGTCAAATCACATGAATGTTCCATGAGACAATAACAATTGGGCCACCAAAGAGTAAGGTGTTATATTACCATCCGATGTTTTTTGAAGAGTCGGATACGGCTTATTTCCATTATACATTTTTTTCCAAATAACAAGGGGCTTAGAATATTAAAGAAATTGGCCTCCCACTTCGATTTCTGAAAATTTCGATTGAGTGCGATTTAGTTTAGTGATCTGGGTTACTGAAAGTTTAATGTACGTGATCCGTAATTAGTCACTATTATTATTTCGCATGAACTTTGCCAAGGACCGGCCCCAAGAGGCCAGACGGAACGGCAGCAAAGTCGTCAATCGTTCTTTGTCGGGTGCATGAACCAGTGTATAAGGGCTGAGCTCTAACTGGTAATTTCATTTTGATATAGACACAAAACTCACTAATCAAGATGTGCTAAATCGAAAAAAGACATCACAGTAACGTTTCACATTCAGTAATCAAGGACAAGACCGCACGTGAGTAGGCAAAGACAAGTAAAAGCTGTCACCAAAGTCACGGACGAAAGATCACTAAAAGCTCTAATGGAAAATAAGGGCATCCGCCTTATGGGGCAATCACGTGAAATATTGAGCTGAACGTACACAATCACGAATAACGCGTGTGTATTCACCTGACAAGCACGTTTAATCCATTAGGCACAGATCAAGAACAATCATTTTCCATAATCACGCTACACGGAAAATAAATTCGGTTCCCAATCACGCATTACGAGAAACTTCAGTAAGCGGACCAACTGTGAAACAAATGTTTCACTCAACGAACCACGATATCATTTCCTGTGTATCACTGTATGCGCCCATTTAACGCCCCCTTACAAGCAGATGTGCCTTCCAAGTGTTAATATTTTCTTAGCCCCCAACAAATTGTCACGGCCGGTATGTATGTATTTTTCTAAAATACTTCTTGTTGCTCAAATACAAACACAACCAAAAAAACTGAGTGAACTGTAGTTAAGTTTCACTCAGTTCTTTGAGAATGCAAAAATTCAAGACTTTTTTTATTAACTTATACCACTGTTTAATTTTTTCCCATCTCGAAGCTGAAAGTATGTATTGGACAAGGGTCCATATGGGGGTCCGACTATGCTTTGCCGGGGAAGAAGGAATACCAGAAATGCACAAGGTTGTGTTGCAAAATCTATTTGAATAACTGTTTTTCACAGGTGCACACTTCAGGAGCTGTTACGAGCTGAGAACATTTTCTAGACCATTTCCAGACCTCAACGCTATTTTCCAGGCGGCTTTTCCATGCAGCTGTACGTGGACTTAAAACCAGGTATTTTTCCAGTTACCCACTCTCTAGACTCCTTATAGGAGCACTGTGTAATAATCTCTACAGTCATTTTTGCTCAAACGCTGTTTCCTAGTCAAACCTTGAACGTAATCGTCATTTTCTTGGCGAGTTGGAAGCGTTGGTATGAAAATAAATATACTTCATTAAGTTTAGTCAGATGTATGTATGTAAACAAAGAAACCCGAATGTGAATAGTGTTTAAGTTTTATGATGAACTTTGGTGTCAAAAGTGACTTGCCTCTGATTAAAGCATTGATTAATGGGTAACATGATTATGGGATTTAAAAAGGTAAAATTGATTATGAAACAAATATTGTTCTGGTTCAAATCACACAGATCAGGGCTTATATTTTTGTAACTGACCATTATACAGAGACGGCGGACAGTATGTATCAAATTTCTGGTGACACACAAAGCAGCTCAATCGTCTGCTGTGTTCAATAACAACGCCGCTCACTCGTCTGCTATTGTAGTGACTCGCTCGGGTTGAACGTCGCAAACTTTAGCACTCTGAGTGCCTCTCATACTCACTCAGCTAGTTACCCCGTCTTTTGCTTTTTTTCCCTTTCCAATAGACAAGTTGGAATAACGACAGCGCATGCGTGCAAATTAGTAAGATAAACGCGTGTCTAATTTATCAACTAGAAATTTCTTAGAGAAAGTGAAGTGCTGCGAGCAAGAACTCACACAAACAAACGTCACAAAGTGCATGTTTCATTCGAGTTCCCGACTTTAACAATTGCAACTTCTCTTCTTCGCCCTTTGG
>JAOBYE010706661.1:0-7500 GCA_025403585.1 Parazoanthus swiftii
GACAGACTGATGGCGGGCGCCATGGCAGGAGTCACGGCACAATCTCTTATCTATCCTCTGGAGGTGAGCATATCAACAGAGCAAATTGTATTTCTACATTCACATTCAGTTTCTCTGCAAAACCAAAAACTTGTGCTTTTCACATTGTAATAATAAGCTTGACTAGCTTTGTACAGTTTTTTTTTCAAATGGAGCTAAATATTTAGTGTGGTTTTTAATAATTATATAAACAGTTTGTTCAGCACCTTGTCAATGGCACTGTATAATTTTATACTGGTTGCTAAAAGCTTCATGAAAACATTGTCATCCAAAAAGCAAAGTTTGGTGTTTGCAGTTTCTTTTTTCTAGCCCTGTTTTCCTTTTAAAAAGTTTGAATACTATATAACAGCCTGGTAAAAAATAGTATCAAACCTTAAAAGTTATTTGGCTCGACAACTAGACTCAGTCGGCCTTTTATTTGATCTGCTTTAACAGTCATTCCACAAATGCATGTTGGAGAGGAGTTTTTAGATAACGGATGAGGTGTGGAGCTATCATTAGCTCATATCCACCCTGCTTACATGCCTGAAAAGCATACCCTGTTCTTGACAAATTTCGTAGCATATAAATTTTTTTACTGAGGAAATGCTTTATACATGTACATTAACCATTGTGCATACAGACTGCAAAATATACAGAATATGAAAAAAATATCTAATTTATTTTTCTGTTTCGGAAGTTGGCCCTTTGTAAAGCCATTTATTCTAAACTCACTCAAATTTGACGCCCCTTTCCATGAACTAAAACATTGTGTTTTCCATATTACCCTGTTCTTGACAAAAAGGCTTCAAAACCATACCCCAAGCAGGGGCATATACCTGAATAGTAAATATATGGGAGTACCCCCTTCCTCGCTTATTTAAGTACTGGTCTTCTTACCTTTGCATGGCACTTGCGTCGATAAAACAGGGGATGGCATGTGTCGCATAAAGTCACATCAAAATGGGAATCCACTCGTTGTGAACAGCTTCGATAACACACAACACATTGCCACCTGGAGTAAAGCCAGTTTCTTTTTGCTACTAGTTTCCATCGCTTATGCTCATTAGTACAATGTTCTAATGCTTGATCATATGAATACTGAGAATCAGGATCAGCGGGATTTGCAACACATATAACTGTAGGATTATGTAGCAGTCCAAGCCTTTGACACAGGGGTCTCCACATGTGTTCTGTGTGGCTGTACAACAGTCGGCAAGTTGATCCAAGACTTGAAAGGGCAGGTGCATCCAAATATGATAAAAGAAGCTGAAGCATTTCTGGTGGCAGACAACCAAAATAGGCTCCAATGTTCTCAACACCGCTGGCCTTCACAGCTTGCATATATGACCTTGTTAAGTATCGAGGTCCCAAACCTGATGTGTCCTTATCTTCATGTTCCACTTTCCTTTTTTTCCGCCCTGGGGCCATCTTAGCAACACTGCAGCAGTTAGACAAGTCTTATTAAGAATGGAAGCCACAGATTTAAAGAGATGGCCCAACCAGATAGTGATAAAGTCTGAAAACAAAACGGATTTACTATTGTTAAAGGTTTTTTCTGTCAGGTCTGGTTATGATCAGCACTGAATTATCTGCTATGAAAGAAACAAATCTTTTAAAAACTTAATTATGCTTGCAATAGTTAATTGGTTGCTAAAGTCCAGAAACATCAAACATTCTAATTTCAGGTTAAATGTAACTTTATATACAAAGTCTTTTGCACAATGAAATGATGGGTGTGAATATAAATAAATACACTTTAGTCTAAACACACCCATTATAATTGTGAACTTAACAGCCCCTCCCCCCACCATCCAATTGTTGCCTTTAAGCCACAAACAAGTTGCTGAAAAGAAACAGAAAAGATGTCTCCTTTGAAATCTTAGTCAGTTCTGAACTCCACGTTCAAACTAGTCATTGAGCAGTTTTCTGGATGATCAAGCCTGACAGACTCTACAAGTGTGCTCAATAACAATAGTTAAACCTCTTATGAATAAAGCCAATTATACAGGTAATTAACTTGCAAACAAAACATTTAGGAAGGCAAAAAATGTGTTGAAGAATTTTCCCAGGCGGGCTGGGTCAAGCCTGTATGCATGTTTGTTTGTGGTCGGGAGGCAATTCACAGCCCGCAGGCCCACTTTACTTGATAGACAATTCGGTTTCTGTTTAAGCTCGTTTTCTGAACTGACATTAATTTGAATTGGCGCAGTCCGCCACGGGTAAAAAATAACTCTGCACTTAGGTCTGCAGATTTGGCATGGTTAAACAAACTCCTATTTTTGACGACTGCTGAAAGCATCGGTATAATACATTGATGTGGTAGCACTATTTTACTTTCGTTTGAAATCCAACGACTGTGGTCTGTATGATAATTTCTTTCGGCTTTGGTTTTGTCGCGAGCCCGCATTTTTAATCCGACCTTTGAATTACAAAGGAAACGAGATGGACGAAGATAAAAGATATGACATTACTTTTGAAAGAAATTATTGATGCAGATGTATCAAATTCGAATGTATAAATACAAACGTCTGCCAATCGCTGCATAGAATATGTTTATACAGGTCCAAAACACGATAACACCCGGGCACAACAATGATATGTAAATGTTTAGGCCTCACACCAAGATACTCATAAATATACAAGCAAAGTTTTAAAATTCATGGTCTAGCTTTATTGTTTGGCACTGAAAATTAAGAAGACTTCAAGTTCTTTGGTACCGTGTATAAATTCAGCCTCGCATGAAAAGTGAAAACCACATTTTACAATTTAGTGGAGTCGCCGATCGTAGACCAAGTGTCTACACACATCAATTTTGATCGTAAGCAACCAAGTTGGGAGATCACTATAAAAGAAATCACAGAAAATAAAATTGTCCTTCTAATTCATATAATATTATACATGGATATGACAAACACTTCCGAATTTACGAATGCAATGCAACTAAACTGAATAAATATTAAACTTGAAGAAATTTCAGAATCTTTTCAAATGTTTCATCGAAGATAAAAACTTTCCCCTGAACCGAATTCCCCCTTTTCTGTTCGCGACCATTTCCAAGTTCGTCCGCCGCGAAAATTAAAAATTGATATCTAAACGCTGACATGTGGCTCTGAGAATTATGCATGAAGAAACTTTACCTCTATTCACTGTTTCTTTGAGCTCTGGTAGCCTTCAATCAACGAGAAAAAAAAGCCCTGGCTAGCATGCATGTTTATGATGATAAGCTATCCGAGAGAAGCAAGTGGTTCGTCTAGAGTTGAAGTAAATACTATGTTCCGTTTCTCTCTTTAACGCCTCACAGATTTCACTATAATAACAATTACCAAATTAGAATTTTCGACTTGGCGTGAGAAGCTTGAGAATTCGTTCAACTCTAGACTCTTGTCGTTCTCCTGTGCCCTTTAACCTGACACAGAACAACAAGCTTTCTGCAGGGAATCCCTCTTACATATGTTTTTGCCCGGGCCGACGCAGAATCGCTTCAAATAGAGGAAATCGTTCGATATTTTTACCTTCCTGAATATGTATTAGTTCGCCTACAAAGAAATATTTCTATCGCCGAATTACTTGCCTTTCCTGCAGTTTTTAGCTCGTCAAATCTTTGCGCTTTAGCACAAACGCCACAGAAGCTTCACCACGCGTATCACATCTTCTCACAACTTGGTGTCACGGCAAAATTTCGAACGCGACACTTCAAGATGAACGCTCGTAATTTCATGCGTTTTGCCTCCTAACTTGCTTCTAAATCCTACTACAGACACCGTGCAAACCTGAATAATCCTAACACGCTTACGAAGATTAAAGGAAACAGTCGAGCAATCGCTGAGGAAGTCACTGCAGATAGAAACTACAATTTCCAAAAACAAAAGATCGCTGTAAGGCTACCCCTAAACTATTTAAAAAACGTACGACCGGCCTTTTTGCTTTCAACAGTTGCAGCGTTTTCCAAACACTCACCTTTTTCAAAAAAGCGACAGATCCGTTAAGAGCGAATACTTCGGTTGAAGCGAGAAGAAGAAGGAAAGAGATTGACTCGACCACAACTTGTCTAATCCCTGTGACATCAAAGTCCTAGTGTGAAAATAATCGAACTTGCATCAAAGCGCGAATATTTAAATACCCCCTCACGTAACTTATTAGAATTAACCAATCAAATGTGTCATTAAATTGTATTCGACCAATAGGAAGGCGCGATTAGCGTTTAAAATACAAATGCTACAACACTTTCACGACGTGTTACCGAACAATAGAATCTATCTCCATAAAAGAGCTGGCTCCACAAAAACCTGCTAGGATTTGGCTGCCCTCTTCCAAACACTTCCTTTGTTTCTCAAGATTATGCAAACTGCAATTTAAATCACAATTCACAATATGAAGTAAATCCGCTATTGTTGTGTATATTAATGCAAATTGACAAATTAAAACAACTTTAAGGTGATGTGAAACAAAACCTCCCCTTTTAAGTCTTGGTTTTTCAACTTATTTCCGCTGCAAGAAATACATCTTTCTAAAACCTAATCCAGCTCGGATGTTGTTTGGTATCCAGGAATGCTTTCTGACATAGTACGTTTAATGTAAAATGTCGTATATCTGTAAAAGTTATCACATTTGGAAACGAGCAAGTGTGGAAAACGCTACTTCTAACAAGTTGGGCTTTCGGTAGTTCGAAGCGAACTAAAGAAAGAGCAACACATATCGGTTGCATCTATTGTTCTTCACTGCTATAATTTGTTGAAGTCGTGGAAAAAAAAACATTTGCGGCTTTAAATGAACATCTATCAAAGCAAACAAGGTTCGAACTTTTCTTCGACAAGTTTTCAGTCTCGCGGACGCCATGTTAACAGAGGTTACGGACGGTTCTTTTGTCGGTAGACAGGACCACAAATAAGCATCGGGAGACATGAATATGATATAGTAAATATTACAAAGCCCATCAACTAAGTGATCAGGCTTCGATCACTCCAAAAGAGGCTGAGTGATCGCAGTGCAAAACTATTACAGAATTCTGATCATCGATCATTAGACATTACAAGCTGCCCGAGTCCATTTCCTGTTTTGCCTTATCCATATCCCCTTCTCGCCTCATTACAAACTGTCACGTTCGTGAAAAGTGGCTGTGCTTTTATGGTCAATCACACCCATGGGGTCACCCGAGGCAAGCTTTGTTCTTTGCCTATTTTACCATGCAACATATGACGCATTTGTGCTGTATTTGGAAACTAGAAACATATAAAGAACTTGGCAAGCAGTAGCGAGAAACACCCTTTTCTAACAAAAATCGAGTGGCCTTGTAAAAATATTAAACCTTTAGTCTGATGATATGCGCGTTGGAGTTGAAAGATTTGAGATTTTGTCCTTTTCCGTTTTCGTGACCCTGTGTTGAGTCGCTCTCAACGGAATCCTTCGGGGGTACAAGTCTCTCGTTGTGCCAACTTGAGTTGTTTTTCTAAGTTATTTATACAACTGAGAAATTATTTTTCTTCGGTACCCGCAGAATATATTGTCATTCACAAGGTTGAGCTGATTAGAATTTTAAAACATCTTGCTGAAATCAGTTCCTGTGATATTACCAATGTTATTACTGAATACACACATCTCAGATACTCTATTAACGAAAAACTTGACAAATACCGCTTGAAAAGCCAGCTTGAGTACCACTTTCTTTCAGTCTCCGAGGCACAAAATCCACGAAATAACTGAAATGTTTGAGATTGTCGCCTTCTGTTTTTACAGATGAAATCAAAGCAGCTTAGACACTTGCATAAATTTCCATGTTAGTTGACAAGTATTGGATAACATTTCCTATTGGGTTTGCTCCATTATGATTTGGTTAGCGAAATGTTTTGAATTAAAGCTCTTCCCGTTCAAGTCTGAATACAGTTTAGCCAGCTAGTTTCGTCGTAGAGTTTATCCATTGAATTCTGAAGCATAACTTTTTGAGTTTTTCGTCAAAAGGTCATTTTGTTCTCGATGATAACTTAGCCATTATCATGCATCGGTACTTTTTAAACAAAAGTGTGTAAACTGACATTTTTAGAAAAAATATTTTACCACGCATATTTTATTTACATAGGCTTTTGCCAAGTGCTTTTAACATTTCAACTTAAAATTCCCCAATCAAAACCATTTATTTTATTTTCAATTCTGATGAAAGGAAATACTCGCTGTTTCTTGCTTTTTATACTGAAAAGGTCAACATTAAAGTAATTTGTTGAGCGTATCGTAAATAATTTGCGGGACGTGCACGTGTGCTCTCTTGGTACGTGCAATTCAACAAATCTCTAAAAGAACACGTAGCTGTTCCGGAATTTCCGTTTTTTTGCACTTTACTCATTTCTCAATTAAATTTACATGCAATAAAACCACAGTCACAGATAGCTCCTGATACAAGGAACTGATGAAGAGATTTCAACAGTCGTGTGTGACAGGAACTCCTTTGTGTTTTTGCGTAAACCTATTTGATTTTATTACTATAATATTCAGATACATCACTTCATGTATTTTTTTCGGAAGTTTTTAGACGGCACAAAAACCACTGATGTGGGCGAACCGAATGGAATTGATTTAATAACAGCATCTCTGTCATCTTCTTGTGGATTGCGATTCTTCCAGCACAAGCCGACAAGATGTTAGAAAATTTTCCATCCTAATTTGTACCATACCTCTGGCCTGGGTTTCAGACTTTGCTTTGCAGCGGGCGGTGTGCAAAGAAGGAGTCGGCTATTACTGTCACAACATACCGGCATACACTATTAAAATAGTCACTACTGAGGAATAGTCACAAAAAAGGAAGCTAGCTATTGGATTTTATCAGGTATATTCCTGGCCGTCTAGACAGCTCATCTTCTAGCTACTTGCAATCACTAGTAGGAAGGAAACAAAGCTTTTCTCTGACGTACGTGGGACGCAAAACTCTCCACGAAATAATTTCACAAATGGTTCCAAACTATCAAAATCGAACTAAAATTATCAAAACACCTCAACAACAGCCTGTGAGCATACAGCAAAACTACTCAATAGACTCGATATGCTTTCTTGTTCTTTGTGAAGCTTTTAAGCAATATTTTGTCATTAAAAATAAACCAAAGTTTAGAAACAGACCTATATTTATCAGCAAAAATAGATCTAACAGAGACAAGTTAATTGACTTAAAAAGTTTACTTTAAAATTTAGAGCTTGAGAATTGAAAGTTACAGTAAGAGTGCGCTGCAATCCGAGACTCAGTTTTCTCTGCAGACTTTTGTATACGCAAACTTTAAGAAAGAACAATTTATGTATGGACCATAAAAACAGTAAGGTTTCAACTGCCAAAAAATTAAGAAAAAAATAAACCGACGGAGAAAAAAAAACGGTCCTAATGTCAATTTTGCCCGTGTTCGCGGGACCGTCCCAAAAACGGTCACTCCGAGCGCGTGTGAACTAGTACGGGTACCTTATTGTTCGTCGGCTAGAGTACCATAAATCCAGGGTGGTATGAAT
>JAOBYE010706672.1:0-11436 GCA_025403585.1 Parazoanthus swiftii
AATTCGGCCAAGCAATATTGACTATAACTGTTGGTGTTGAATAAAATCATTGCGAAATTAAACTATATTAATCCCGTATATAAACATATATCAAATAAGAGGCTTGTACCTTCCACTTGATTCCTTTCGGCGGCATTAAACTTTCAATGATCGAAAGCTAGTTTAAGAATAATTGAAACTAACTGCTCTCGCTCTCGAGTTTTCAACTTGCTAAGTTAACTTAAAGAACAGTGCCAGTGCATAAATCCTTCTTTTAAAATCCCAAATGAACAACTGCGAAACGGCAGATGATGGCTCCAGCCGTACTTTGCAGCCAATGTTACGTACTTCGAAAAAGGTATACTCTTCTTATTAAACAATTAATAAGAACCCTGAGGCTAGTGTTGCACAAAAAATAAGAACAAAATATGAACAAATTGAGGGCCGTGAATCTAAAATTTAGACGAGTGTACAGTGTTGAAATGCAGTTGTCCTACAGTACTCAGCTCTCCGATAACGCACCCATGGCATTTAAACATAGTTTTCCTGCAAAAGTCACTTCAAACTTCTTGTGAAAGAGAGCACAAACTGCCGGAGTACTTTACCGAACTTAAGGCGAGTTTAACCTCCTACGGAAAACATAGCCGTTAAGAACAAAGTAAGAGCTTTTTGAGGCTGAAATTGCCGAAAGAAACAAGAACATTGAGCCTGAGCAAAGTTTTATGATTTTTGACAAAAAAAGTGTAAGCGACTAATATAAGTGGTAAAATGAAAATTACCACGTAAAGGATAGTTGTTGACTGGTACTGTTTATTTCAAACTAATTTTCACAATGAATAGTTCCCGGAAAAAGTGCTCCGAGAATATCCTGCAATACTTTTAATACAAGAACAATGCAAAGCTCCAAAATGGTTAACATAATTTGACAGTGGTCTATGTACGACAGCTACATATTGATAATGTAACAAAAACAAAACTGTTTGCACAAACTAACAATTTTAAACACCCATAACAGTATTCTTCATTTCAAAGTCCAAGACAGCATACACAAAACTGTTGTCGCGGAACAAAACTCTTGCTGTAATCTCACTCGGTATAAATTATGCAGCATTCAAAATCGTTCTTTGTTTCTTCGTGAAACGTTTTGAAAAAAAGGTTTCACTCACAAGTTTTGATTGCAGGGTATCACTGTTTGTAGTGAATCCTGGGAGGCCACTTTATTCTTCTACTACAGCAGTCTCCCTCTCAAAATTCGCCTTC
Organism: Parazoanthus swiftii; assembly: GCA_025403585.1. Lineage (NCBI taxonomy): Eukaryota > Metazoa > Cnidaria > Anthozoa > Zoantharia > Parazoanthidae > Parazoanthus > Parazoanthus swiftii. The sequence goes on from JAOBYE010706672.1 coordinate 1,240, forward strand.
AGCCCCATCAGATAGGCCTTCAGCGCATGCTCGTCAAGGCGCGAATTGCGCGCGGCCTGCAAGAGCTTGGTTACCAAGCGGAATACCGCCTTCTGCCTTCGTTCTTCACAAGAGAGTAATTGGCTGGCCTACAGTGAAATGGTATCAAAAATGAAACTAAAATCAAAAACAAAAGCATGAGCAAATAACTAAAAAGTGGCTGTAAATAAACTGAAAAAAGGTAAAAAAAAAATACAAGTCAAAAATTAGACTTTGAAATCACGTGAACTCTAGCTGACCTGTTTCTGTTTGTTAACAACTCTGGCAGTTTCACGAGCTGTTCTTACGAGCGATTGAGGCAGTGTTGAGACATCGGCGAGCTGCAGACCTGCAAGTTAAATTCTGAAACGCTGACTGCATGCACTGGTTCTCGCAAAAAACAACAACAAAAGGAAACAGGCGCATACACAGACGCACCTGCATAAAACCACACATACAGTGGAATTCCGCCTTACGGTCACCCCGTTAATGCGGTCCCTCCCTAATACAGCCAACGGCCACATTTTGAAATCTCAAATAGTACAATCCTTTGCAAGATTACCCCGTTAATACGGCCATGGCCACTCGCGCTAGATTTTGATAGGAAATGAAAATCATGGACATGAGACTGAGAATAGACAGATTCACGTCGTACAGCGATGAATAATGTCGGACAGCTCAGAACCTTCATTTTCAGAACGATGACAAGCTAAGCCTGTTTTTGTTTTGTTTTGCGTTAGTTATACGGTTCATTAGCCGATTTTTAGCAGTATTGTATGCACTGAGGTTTCGAGTACAGTTTACATATATAACCACATTCAAGTTGTTTATTTTTTGAAGAGAAGAGTTGCTCAGGAAGTGTGATTGCAATGTATTTGTCCAAAGGACCCTTAAGTTATGAAATTTGACCCTGCCCCGTTAATACGGCCAAAAAAATTTTGGCCCGTTGGTGACCGTATTAACGGGGTTCCACTGTACAACAATAGACCATTTCATAATACGCCCCAGTGGCCATGGAAAAAAACTTCGAGTCGAGGCCAGTAGGGCTAAAATACAGCAAATGTATGATTGACCTCGAATTGAAGTTATTAATTGTTTATTGTCGCTGGGGCAAGCTGTGAAAGTAGTGTATGGTATTCGTGTACGACAGTTTCTGCATATGAATGAATATGTTAAACGAACAGAAAGTAAATTCTGAGCAACTGGTGACGCAATAATAGGCGAAACCAGAAAAACAAGTTAAATAAATGACCGTTTTCCATGCGGCCGGGTTACGTTTGAATGAATTTTAAAAAAAGTATCCAGTGCTGTTAGCACATACATGTACACATGTTGAAAACCCAAACTACCTCCTAATTTCAAACATTTCAACGTATAATGTCAAGAAAATTGTCATTTCTAATAAAAGATACTGCTATCTATCATGGTACACATCTGACAACACGTTACCGTAATGCCGCTCCTCGGTACGCCCCTTTGAAAGCACGTGAGTGTATGTAACTTTTTCGCACCCAGCGTCGCTGCTAAACTTTCTCTGTGGACACAAGACAGCAAAATGCGTAAAAGTTTCAACGGTATACCCTAATCAGGAATGGGCCTTTTAGTAATATTGGTATAGGAAGAAAAGGAAGGAGAGGGATGTGCTTACTTGACGGGAAAACAATTTGCTTGTGACTTTTATAAATAGACACTTTCCGAGTTGCGCTTTAATACCCATAACAACAGTTTTAAGGCCCTAATTTTTGGAACCACTTGTCTCATAATGCCGTTGCGAGTCAAGTTGCCGGAGTATTGCACAGTGTAATATGGGTTATCTAACAAACTTTTTTGTTGCGCGAAGCGTTGCACGAAGTAGAACTCAGCTCTGCTTTTCGTAACGGATTGCAGTAACTGGCAGCACTATAACACAGTATATCACCTCTCCCAGAAACTTTTCTCGCAATTTTACGGCAGTTTTTACAAGGGCACATGTGCACACTTCTCGTTTTTCGTTCCGAGGAGCTGGGCACAAGAACCGGCCAAAAACATTGCAAGTTGCTGAGATTGATTTGTAGTGTAACACCAAACCTCGGCAACTTGCAATTGCGAGAGAAGTTGCTGAGAAAATTGCGCAGTTTAACAGGGATTTAAATCGATCTTAAATTCTGCGCGTCGTGGTCTCGCGGGTTGACATCAAGCTATGTCAAATGGAAAACTATTTTATGTTTCTTAAGACAAACACACCAGCACAAAACCTAAAAAACAAGTAAAATATTTTTGTATATCCTTCTTTACTTGCTTTGATTGGGTTCATCGTAAAATAAGCATAAAGTTTACCAACTTTAAATTGAGTTGTATTTATAATTATCGACTAGTCTTCACAGTATTGATCTTTTTCTTGTTTTAAAGTGTGCTCACATTAAAGAATTATACAGATAAATCTGCTGGCGCTTAAAAGTGAGGATTGTAACAGGATTTCTACTTAGTTTTGTCCTTAGCATTATCTTAGAGAAGATTTTTGGCAAACAACTGTCCGCCTCCTCACCTGAATTTCGAAGTGCAAGCTGAAACAAAAAATAAAATTAGCGGTTAATAAGTTGCAAATAATCACTGGTACAAACAGGTCATATATCAAATAGTCCAGAAACGTTTACTTTATGAAGTAAGGACAACAAGCCAGGCATGTACTTCCAAATGGAGTCGACTTACTTCTCAATGTTTGGATACAGTCCATCCATTGTGGCCAGTTCGAGGAAATGTGTCGCAAAAAAAGTAAAAGCCTGGAATTTCAGATCAAAGAATTTGAATACTTTTTGACCATTTCACCAAAAATAAATCAAAGTTCAAGTTTTCTTTCAAGACCATAAGCCATCCGCAGGGAAGTTAACAGGGTTCTATTGGGGTTTTGCACATGCTCAAAAACCCATTCGCATTAAGTAGATTGACAACTTACAAGCTATAAACAACCACTATTCGGGTACTAATCTAATTTTTGTCACATGCAAATAGTATATTTAGGTTAGGATTATAGTTAAATGAATGTCCTGTTATGGAACATCTTGGGGGAGCAGTTAAATTAAAAGCCCCCAGCCGTTTAATTTTTAGAATGTCCCTCTCGTGCATAAGCTATTTTTACTGTAGAATTAATCCACGGAGACCTGAGTTCCACGAACTCGCTTTGTTAATCTTAGCGCAGCGTGTTTGTCTGCACATGAGAGAAACATTCTTTTCCACTCGTTCCACACGATATTGGAGTCATGGAATGGCTCCAAACTGTCCCAATTTTGCATAGTAATATCATTACATAAACTATACACTGTATATTGCGGTAATAGTACGAAGAGGATTTTTAAGCAAATGAAGGATCATCGCAGTAAAGTACTCAACTTAAGCAGTTGAGAATAAGGCCTGAAAGAAATTCAGGCCTGAACGGGAATCGAACGCATGACCTCTGCAATACCGGTGCAGCGCTCTAACCAACTGAGCTATCAATCAGAGGAATTGTACAAACCTTAGTCGCTAGGAGCTTTTCGCAGATTGCCCAACAGATTCCAACTCCTTCTTCGCTGCTTGTCCCTAGTAATTAAAAGATTTATAGGTTACTTTATTATATGGCTGATTGATTTCGCGTGCTGTCATTGGTCAATTTCAGGTCCATAAGTAGCCGTACGGACCTCTAGTTCTGGAGCGGCTCACTTTCTTCAAATAATCAACAAAGTCATGTAATAAACATCTTATTAACCTCGTTTGCTCGGTCCGTAACGGCAAGTTATGGATCCTTGTTTTTTCCTTCCTTGTTTTCATGGCCCGCGCGCTTCGCGCTTGGGGCATAAAAGGAAGCCAGGAAAAAACTAGGTCCATAACTTGCCATACGGACCTCGCACTCGGCCAGTAAGAGGTATATTACAGGGTTAACTTCGTTGGTGTAACCAATCCGAGAATTACCTGATCGGTTGAGGGCAAATGTCTCTCATTTGTTAATGCACTTTAGCCGACCGTCTTAACAAAGTAGTTACTGTCATGGGTGCAAACCAAAAACCAAATTTGACAAAGAGCTATTGTCTTGATAGTAAGTTTCAAATCTGTTTTTTTTTTCATTCATTCATTTTGTTTTGCCGCTAGATTTTACACAATGTTTTACAATAAATAAGGTTAACCAAGTAAATACTGGCAAGGAAGTTTAAAGAAAAACGAGAAGGCTTATAGCGAATGAGCTGCCTCAAAATAAAACTGATATGGCTAATAGGAACGGCTAATCATGTATTTTGTAAAAAAAAAAGAAAGGACAGAACGAATGACGAAACTAGAACCGGCAAATAACAAAATTGTCAAAATTTACAAAGACAAGAGAAATTCCTTGAGCTTCTTACTAAATAACGAATCTGACGAAATATGTAATTTTTTGAGTGTTTATATAGAATTTAATTTAACTAGTACCATAACAACATTATGACGTCAAATATATGGTTTGCGCGCCAGTGTCGATCATTACTGCATGTGCAAGCGAAACGAGTATACGTGAAGATAAAAGCAGCGGTCGGCCATATCTTTCTTAATGGTGTTTCGTTAACTGAGAAGCAAATAGGGTACAAACTTAGTTGCATAGGGTTCGGTCATTAAACGATGAAAACAACACTGTTCAACACCTTATCGCAAAAATGAAACATTCCAAAACAAAGGCCTGCGCTGTATTGTGGGTGTTCAATAAAAGTATATTAGGGTGCTTAACTACATCAATTTATTAGATGACTTTAAGTTTGTCTGCATTTGCGATTGCTGATTCTTTATTTGGAGCAAAGTATTTGAGTATTGCCAAGATTCTTCGAATGTTAAACGCAATCGACCTGTTTGAGGCTTAATTTTGCGTATCATGTTTCAATATTGTTTAGCTTCTCTTTAATAAAAATTTTGGGCTGAGCCCTTCTTCAGTGTCAGCAAAGAGTTATCCGGAAGCAATGTTGCATAACAAGATACCTATTTTAGTTTAATAACTACAAACACGCTAATTGCGTACACCGCATAGTTGTGTTCATCAAGTTGATTGAAAGACTCTGTTTTCCTTGAGTTAACACAAAATTTATAAAACAATGAACACATACCTCGTCCTAGCTCATCAATAATCACAAGCGGTTGACTGGAGACATTCTGTTAGAAAATTTGGAAAACCATTGTTACAACTTTCTCGTGTTTACAGCTGTTTCAAAAAAAGGTTGTTTCGTTCATTGTGTACCAGTGTACACACTTTGTACATGTTAAGTGTGTAGGTAAGGTATTTACATCCTGGTATACAATAAGAATGTGTTTGATGTTAAAAACATTTCTTTCCTCCAAATTTATTCTCCCCGTTGCAGAAACATGTTCTGTTCCATTTGTGTACTGTGCTATAACAAAGCAGAGCGAACAAATAATACACAAAGAACTATAAAGATGTGGCTAAAAACTAGACAGTAAACCAGGGACTTACTTGTATTATGTAGTTGATCTCCTTCATCTGGAATAAAAACACAGTAATAGAAACATTACTATAATAACATACGTATATACCTGAAAGAGCATCGAGATTTGTAGAACCAGTTCTTTTAGTTAGAAATAGCAAATTTAAAACTAAGATTTCTTTTTCGGGAGATAAGATTTGACTTCCTTATTTATAAAAAATGAGATACAATGTGTCAATTTTAATGGATAAAAATGCAACTTTTTCAAATAACTTTGAGTTGTAATAACAATATTAATAATAATCAATAATAACAACATTTTAATTAAAATTCATATTATTATTATTATTATTATTATTGATTATTATTGATTATTGTTATTATCATTGTTATTATTATTATTATTATTATTATTATTATTATTATGGTGTTTATTGTTTAAATAAACACCATAATAATAACAATTTCACAGTTTTTCACAATTTCACAATTCGCTTCAAAGCGAATTGTGAAATCACTTGCTATTGTTTTAGTATTTGAAAAAGGGAAAAATTTACAGAACGTTCGTTGTGATTTTGAATTGCTTCAGTAAACCTGCGCGTTGTCTGTTAACAGCTACTAAAGGAAGGTCACAACATAGTCACCTATAAAACTAAAAAGACTGCCCGGACTTGCGAGATCATTATCCTGCATTATAGAATCTTTAAGAAAAAACTGCCTTTCGGGTTTAACGACATCTTGGCTCATTGTAGTACCTCCAACACAAAGGTGGACGAGTTCGTCTCTATATCATCGTCACTGCCAATGCGCGAGAACAACTGATCAGCAATCCTGAAGGAGGCATACTCAGCAGGAACGAAGCAACCGATCTGTGCCATGATCTGCAGCAGGGCAATTTGTTTTAAATACGTTGACTTGCCGCTCTGTTAATAAAGAGGGGAAGTATTGTTTATTGTACACTATCCAGCTTTAAAAGAGTGTTCGAGGTTTCGGATCAAATAGAAAACGGACAAAACCACAACTTTTAGCTTTTGGTTTTGTATTTTTAAAATATTTAGCATGTTTTCAGAGTGTGCGTACATACTGCAAATGCGTGCATGCACGTGTGTGAAAATAATCAGTATCGGACAATTTAGCACTTCGAAATTCCCCACTCCTGAATCTGTAAAAAGGACTGGGTCCATCTACCCAAACGGTCCCAGAAGGCAGTGCCCAAACGAATGTTTTGGACCATTCATCATTAACAATCTTCCCGATACTGTTGTTTTTGCACAATACGTACATGTGACTTATATCATCTAAGAAACAATGCGATAAGGAAAATCCATTGTCCGAATCTCATCACGGTTTGTACCAACTGATAATTGTATATTGTTCGTCCTTGTAAAATTAGCAGTTTGTAGCATTGCTTTCTGGGACCGTTTGGGTAGACGATTCCAGTACTATTTTCATTGTACTAGCTGCAAACATATAATCAGCTCAAAAGAAAAAGTTAATAGTTCACTCGGCATAGATCTATTTTTGTTCTCTTCATTAGCGTTAATTTGTCGCAATAGGAGACCCCATTGTTCAAACATCTAATAATGATTTAGGAACATATGTTGCTTTAAAATCAACTATCAACAGCAAAATATCCCTTAAATCTTTTGCAACTGGATCATTTTTTTTGAAATGGTGAAGACGTTAAAACTGCCAGTCCTGAACCTTTAGTGTTATGGCCTTGAGACTGGGCATGACAGTATAACTAAATTATCTAAAGTCATGGGAAAGGTAACGAGACGCTCCCTTCTCACCCCACTTCTCTTCCTTCTTCCCCGGAGGAATTTCTACTACAATCTTCAACGTTTTGTTTTATGGATTTTACCATGAAAACACGTTACGACCACTTGTAATATACAATCAAAATTATAATATAATCATATAAGAGTTAAAGAACATACCATGTTCGGCCCTGTAATAACGAGGAAGTTGGTTCCCTCCGTGGCATACTTAAAGCACAAATAAAATAGCGATTTGTTATAACGGTGTATCTTTGTATACTCGTATTAAGATATAGTTTATACTTTAATTCCTGTGACAAAAGGTCGTGCGATTGCATAGTACTAAGGGAAAAGTTTTATATGTCACACAGTGCATCGTCTGTTTAAACAACGTTAGCAGGAATTCAAAGAGTTCACTCTAGCAAAGGGAACAGGAACGGAAACGGAAGTGCAACAAAAATTGATGGTCAAGTGTGAATGGACACGACGAGAGCATAAAAACTAGTGTATGCCTCGTTCCGAGTGCATAAGCCTCGCTCGTATGCTGTTTTCAACCAGTAAGCTGTATGTGTGAGTCTGGGAATGAACAGTGTGACTGCTTTATTCCACCGTTTCTGTTTTGCGTTTCTGTATTCCTACTTCACACCGCTGAGATGTAAGAAACGTAGGCTCAGCGAAGGCGGAAGTGGCGAGGGAGGAAACAGAAAATCTTCCTTCAGTGTTCCTTCTTTCTCCACTTCCGCCGAATTTCTACTTGAGCTTCCTTCTCAGTTCCTTGTATCACGATAGATCGAAATTGTTCTTATGTGGTTAGTTCGGTGTTTGTTTCTGTCGCTGTTGCCGGTGTTAATCAGTCTTAAGGGTGGTGTCTATAAAACTGTGCAATAAAACACCTCGCTCAAAATCTACCAGCCAGACGGGAAAAACTCCAAACTTTTTCCTCCTCTTTCTTGTTCCACTATGAAAGAAATTGTACCATTCTATATTAGTCACTTTCCGAACAGATACAATCTTAAACACAGAAGTTACTCACTGTGTTGTTGGCAACAGGTTGTTCGTGAAGAATCTTATCCAGTATTGGATGCCGTCCTTGCTTGATGGCTAATGTGTCCGTGAACTCTGGACGAACTGTTTTAACGTTTAAGAAAGATTGATGTTAAAACAAGCCGCTACTAGTATATATCTTTCGGGCTTCAAATAACTATGTTTGAGACCACTGGACTGTTTGAGCCCGCTAAGTTGACAACCGCTGACAAGAATGGTCTGTTCTGAAAGTAAGGTGTTCAATACTTGCGGGCGAAGAAGTAAAAAGCAAAGCAAAACAAAAATGAGGAGGGTTGGGTGGGGCGTAGGTCGTAGAAGAGGGAAGGGGAAGAGAGTTTCTGACAACATGGTTCGAAAACTTTGTTCAAACTTAATTAGCTTGAAATGCCTTAGTTTTGAGGTATTTTCATTGTGGGATTCATTGAATGATTAACGAAGATGCTCAGTTATAGTACTAAGACAGTACATTTATATATAGGTACGGTATATAATCAGCTAGCCATACTCAGATAGACCTACAATCATATAGGTAGGGGACAAGATTAACTTACTATTAATAATGATATCAGTTCAAAACAAACTACAATGACATATGAGTAGGAGACAGGAGCTACTTACCGTAGTCAGATACTGTACATATATGGGCAAAAGACACGAGCATATCTAAGGTGCTGACCATTTCTGCCAACTTGAACAGGCAACCAATGTCATCGCGAATCTCATTTAGAAGCTCTGATACAACGCTGAAGTAAATAAAATACAGAATACATAGAAATATAACTGTCAACAACAGAACGCCGCTTTCTCTTTTCATAGGTTTCTTAAATGGTGTCTTAGTCTACAATTTCCCATTGTTAATATAAGGTGTTGTGCTATGAAAGGAATATACTTGCTACAAGTCAACTCATAAATCACAAATTACGGAAAGAGTGTCAGAAGCTGGTGCTCTCGCTCTCGCGAACTTGTATCAGTCTTTTCTTGAATTGCGTGACGTGTAAATTGATTTGTTGCACCTATTTTTAGCTGTGGACAACCGTTCAGATAGCAAAAATTAGCGAAAGTAGCGTACAAGTGTTTGAACAGTGACCAAGATGTATGGCAGTATAAGGGACGGAGCATTTGGGTTTTTTTAGGGGCGGGGGGAAGAAAGATTTTGAAAAAAAATCCTGCAGAACCCTCAAGAACACGTTAAGCTTTGAGAAGAAGTATCATGCATAGATTGTGCAACAATTCCTGCAACGGATTTAACCTAGAAAAGTTATCATGCACAAGAAAAAATATCTACCTTGTTGGTCAGTGGGAAAAAATTATTTGAGTTGTTTGATTCAACAAGGAATTAAGATAAAATTCTTCATACTTACACGTTAGTCATCAAGTAAATTTCATTTAAAGACTCTCTCAATCTGTCTAAAATAAGTGAAGACACAGACAATCAAACACTTATAAAAGAAAATATGCCGAATCACAAATCAAAAGACGGAGCGTGTTTTAACACACCTGAAGTCGGTGCGCAATTTCCTAAAGTGGCAACATTAAGTGCTACTAAATCCAAAGTATAGCTATGGCTGCAGTCACGCAAATAAAAGTTCATAAACATCATCATATGATGCATTTCACACTGTAGTTAACAATGTTAACGTTTTGACAACGTTTTGTCTTGCGATCTGAAACCCGAGTCGAATCGAATAGAGGCCGTTATTGGAAGACTTAATCATAAAAGCGCGTTGATACTAGAGACACATACGGAAGCACAGACGCAGGACCAAGAGCAATAAAATTAAGTGTGAATTTAATTTGACGCAGACACAAACGCAAGCAAAATGAAAATTTCCTTTTTCTTGCGCACATCTTGCGTTTGCGTTTGGTCTTAATTCACAAGTTTGCACGTGTAAATAGAGATGACGCAGATCCAGGCGCCTGCGTGGCTTGCATCACTTGCGTCGCTGGTGTGAATGTCGCTG
>JAOBYE010706683.1:0-11435 GCA_025403585.1 Parazoanthus swiftii
CTCATCCGCTTAACACTACTGAAACCGGAGATAAGCGCCGGCCTTATGAGCCACTTGGCTCGGGAAAGGATTTAGCTCTTTTTAGTGTCTTAATGGGTTACAAAATTCGTTTCAAAAGCAATAAAGCAACAGTGTAAATTTCTTCAAGAGTACTGAGAATTTGTGTATTTTTTTCTCGCCTCGTTTACTCTAAACCATTACAAGTAAAAACTAAACTTGTGTTTTTTAACACATAAGACGTCAAAGTGAAACACACAACCAGCCTTGTTGGACGACTTCTTATGGGTCGTTCACTTTGTCGTGGCATTTTCATAAGTGTACAAAGTGTACTTTAGAGTGGAAGAGGGGGTAGATGGCACGGCCCAAACTCGCTTATGCTTTTATAAATTGCAGCCATGTTGTTTCAGCATATGTTTGATGATCAACATTTAAAAATAACGTTCACGGAATGGAGGCGGGGGGGGTAACAAAGTGGCTTTGATTTTTACTCTTGCAACATTGTTGAGATTGTAAACGATCGACTCCTTACCGCAGTGAAGCTACGGTAATACGAGCAACAAAAACACGCAACTAATCTGGCAGCATTGCTGCAAAATGAGTTGAACACAGAGCGAAATCTCCTGTTCAACTTCACTCTTCGCCATTTTGTTTGTTTTTTGAGCCGACACTCTCAGCCAATCAGGAGCGCCGAAAAGCAAACTGGTAAAACGCGCAGCATTTGGAGATTTTGTTGCCAAAAGAAGAAGGGACTTCTACTTTCTGCAACACACGTTTGCAACTTGCAACACACTTTTTGTTGCGAGATAGGTTTTGTGTTTGGGATGTAATACTCGTTTTTTAGCTCGTTTAAGCAATGTTGCGAGACGAGTTGCACGTTTTAGTTGCTCGTATTACTGTAGCTTGAGTATGTAGTTGTTCTGTAGTTAAGCTACATGATAGTTCCGTGAAATAATAGCTAGTTCGCTTTTAACTTATTAATCTGTCCTTGTTTCAGTGATGCAAGGTAAAGTTATTGAAGGTACTGAAGAACCAGTTGACTGGTCTTTTGCTGTTCTGGAGCTTCTTCGCGAGGAACAAGGAGTGGATATTAAAGAAATGAATAACAGGTACTTGTTCCTTTACTTGGGGATCCTCCCCCTTCATGCCCCTGGTGTTTGGGTGTGACACTGACACCATCCATCTCTACTATGCAGAATGAGGGCAGGGAAATGAATGTATGCTTACGATTGCGGTAAATCTTTTCGCACCATCGGTGACTTACCTCAAAACTTTTTGCCCCATTGATTAAAAAAAGTGTTCTATTTTGCCACATTTTTTTGTTGTTTTTTAAAAAATTTCTTTTCCTTGTCTCTATCTACATGTAAACTTGGCAAATGTTGTTCATCTGGTCCATATGCTCTTCATCTTTTTTGTTACACACTCACTGAAACAACAGGATTTTTAGTTTTGCGGAGGAAGTGCAGTAACTGTAGTAAGTTTAAGCAACGCATGCGCAGAAATAGACCACCTTACAACTCTTGAAATGTTACCAAGCTTTTGTTCTGGGACCAAAGTTAAGTTTGATATTGCACGGTTATAAGACTGATAAACATGTAGTAACCCTTTTTATCACGTTAGTGTTACGTTAAGACCAACCATAACCTAGGTATTGCATACTAGTTCAGAAAATTGAAATTGGTCACTTAATGTGTCTGCTGCTGTATTTAACCAAAGCATATTTGGACATATATTTATGGAAATTGCGTTGAACAAACTTTTATGTATTATTACTATTTCTAGAGTGCTTGAGCTTGAGGAACAAATTAAACGCGAGAAGGACCAGGCAGACATGCTTTTGGAGCAACAGAGACTGGTAAAGATGTATACAACAAGTTAATTTTCACTTCATGTAAATATAGATAAAAAGGACTAGCACATTTACTGTTGGGACGACAGAGGTTGGCTAGGCTACATGTAGGTAAAGATGTAATGTAGCAGGTTGATATACTGTTGGAACAACAGATATTGGTAAGGCTACACGTTGGTAAAGATGTGACAGACCAGGCGGACATACTATTTGAACGTTAACAACAGAACTGGATAAGGCTACTGACCGAAATTTAAGAAGATATCTTCTAGAAGGTCGGTCGTAAGAGTAAGATTTTTTCGATTATATCGTAAGCACATTCCGAGACTTTGTATAACCGTTGTTGTGACTTCAACAGTTGCCAATTTGTTTGTTCGAGCTTGGATAGTCGTTTGAATTATTTCGCTCTTTCCCAATATTTTATAGAATAAAAGGATGTACCTAATGTCTTATTTAACCAAACATTACTTCATAGAGCTACGAGACACGACTGCAGCAACTTCAGAGACAGGTGCGTTTTGATCTGATGTTCATTTTCAACTTTCAACATTGTCCATTCCGTAAACTAATCCCAACAAAGAGGGCAGCGGTCACCCCACAAAGAAAAACGCAAGCGATACTAATACTATTAACGATAATGAGTAAGGAGGTAATAAAACAATCCGGAGGATTACGCGATCAGTGTTGAACGTTATTCATTCAGGGGCTGTTTTCTATATTTACAAGCTGTACATAAATATTGCCAAATTAAGTCAAGGACCTTATTGCTCGGTTGTTTGGATTTTGTTATTATCATTACTCAGTTTTCGTCTGGTGAACAGAGGGGTATTATAGTTGTCGATGGTTAGTCAGAAATGAATGTTGGGGCATGCAAGTAGAAGAATACAGGACTATATTACCAATATGGATTGTAACGTTTTAAAACAGCTCTGTGCTTAGTGTGACTACTAAAACAAACAACACGAAGTTAAATTTTCAATGAAAAACGCCTTTATTTGAAAGTATTGCCCAAATTAAGGCTGGTGTTAGATCATCGAAATTCAGTGTATAAACAAAGGAGCTGCTTTTAGTGAGGGAAGGTGTTGTCATCTTATTACTAACTTCTGACTCGTCGCTGTTTCTTTTTTCTCATTTTAAGATGGAACTGTCATCGTTTCCATCAAGTGAATTTGACAGTGATATTGCAGATATCGAGAGCTTTGAGAGTAAGTGCTACTGAATTGGTGAACAGTTGTCTGAATTGTTCAGTTTCGTATTCGTAGTTTCCGCTGATTAGAATGACCACAGACTCGTTTTCACAGCGTTAGCCTGGGCTTGGTGTTAAATATTCATAAATACCAATGTAGATATGAGCCATTTACAACTCTTTATATTATTGGGGCTCGGACCTCTTATTGTTCTTGCTGGTGTTTGCGTATATTCAACATCGAGTCGAGGCTAACGCTGTAGAAACGAGTCTATGGTCATTGTAATCAGCGGTAACTGGGAATACGAAACTTGACTATTGAAAGGAATGGGTAAGGGTGACAGCTGGATAATGTAGTTCGTGTGTGTGTGCTGTGCTAGAGTGAAAAAGTCTGCAGGTGAGAGTATTTTAAAACTATGGCTGTTTCATATGGTGTTACAAAACCAAGCACGAAGGGAGTGTGGGAGTTCTGATCCTTTCGATTTCTTTCAATGAACAAATGCACTTGAACACTTTCACTTTAATATACATGTATGAAGTGTAAATGAGTTTGTCTTAGGATGTTAGTATCTCTGTGTTTCATGTGTGTGTCTATGTAGACAAATGCTTCTTTCCATGTGTTTTGTGTGTATCACCGTCATATGTGATATGAGCCGTGCTTCACAATTATGATTGTATGTTTAATTGGTGTTGCTGGGGTCTGATTATGTAACTATGCACATATTTATCTGTACGCATATATGTTTATGTGTATGTTTTAACATAAAAGTGCGTAGATGTGTATGTATGTATGTATGTATGTGTGTGTGTATGTGTGTATGTATGTATGTTTGTATGTATGTATGTATGTATGTATGTATGTATGTATGTATGTATGTATGTATGTATGTATTTATGTATGTAATGTGTTTATGTGCTCATATGCAAAAAGATGAACACTTGTGACAGTAATTCGGTAGGTCGTTAAATACATACGTATGTGGTAAATAGTGTAAAAAGGTTTGTGCGGCATGTTTGCTACTGTTTCTGCGGCAAGAGCTAACAGAAACAATTTTGTTCGGTAACGTTTGCTTCCAAATTTCCAGGTGAAAGTCAAATGTCGGAAAAAGAAATGGCTTTGGCCTCAATTGTGGTGGAGAAGTGGAAACAATACTTATATTGTTCATTAAGGGTAAGCAGACAGTTCATTTGTGAAGTTTTAACTTCTAGTACATTAGCTTGTGGCCACTTGCTTTTCTTCTTACTGAAAAACCTATGTATTTTGTACGTCAGTAGCCGGTGGGCAGTTAAGAACTGACAGATCTGGGGATGACAAGACACATGACTTAACATCCCAATCAAAGGATGGTGTGGAGTTGAACCATGACCTTCTTGTTAGTAGACTGAGATCATAAGGATAGCGATTATCATATTTATAACCATAATCATAACCATAATCACAATTTATAATCATAATCACAACAACCATATTTGTATAAAAGATCAATAGCCAATAGAAACCCCTCTATACACAACAATGTATACGCAGTTCTACTTTTCTAGGGTAAGAAGTACTTGCGTGTTTACTCTTCAAACCTCGTTTTTCCAGCTTTTACATACAACAGTAGGTAAATAGATAAAATGATTTTTATGAGGTGTTGTTTTCTTCCCAGTTCCAAAGAAATGGTTGACATATAAAGCTTACTCACTTCGTTCTTTGCTTAAAATTCAAATACATTTCAGGACGACATGTTGAGCCATGCTGTGTTGCTGAAAGAAGCTAATGCGATTAGTGTGGAGCTGAGAAAGAAGGTACTTGTTTGCGTTTACTGATACAGTAAGTTTCGGGAGGGAGCAAGAAAACCTGCATGATAATTATGTGGTCCTCATGAACTCGATTTTAGCAAAAAAAAAATGCAAAAAGCGAAAAAATTTAGTTAGTTGTTTCATTCTTTCTATAATAGTGAAAGCATAATTTATATAACTATTAAAATGGATTGTAATTTAGTATGGTCAACTTGCTACTAACTTGCCCTGTCTTATTACGATTGAATGAACCAGCGTTTGCTTTTTGGCGGAGGTTCTGTGTAATATCCCAATCTTGTGACGTCTCAATCGTGTAACATTCCAGTCATGTAAATTCCTCAAATCGTGTAATTCTATCCTGTAACATATCAGTCGTGCATCATCTCTTTTGTGTAACATCCTTGTCGTGTGACGACCCGCGTGTCATTTCAATACAGTTTTATAGGATACGATACGATTACATGTAGCTACGATTTAATATTAGCGCTTTACATGTCATCCGGTGACGGGTCTTTTCCGTGGTAATATAAATATTTTCTTTAAAAAATTTTTTTAAAAAAATCCTACATGACCTTGGTTGATTATCAATTAAACTTTAAAAGAATATTCTCGAAGTTTTCTTCCTCCTTTTTACACTGACAAAGTAATAATGATAAGAAACAGTAGCAAGAGTTAAGTTTCAGTTACTCTCTCGTATCTTAAGACAAAACTACAATTGTGCAAGACGCAGGAAGAACAGACCAGTTTCCTATTCCTAGTTACCGCTGACTACAATGACCACAGACTCATTCTGCAGGGTTAGCATCGACTTGGTCTTGAATATACATAAATACCAGCGAGAACGATTAGACGTCCGAGCCTCCAGCAATACAAAGAACTGTAAATAACTCATATCTACATGGGTATTTATGTATATTCAAGACCAAGTCGAGGCTAACCCTGCAGAATTGAGTCTGTGGTCATTATAGTCAGCGATAACTGGGAATATGAAACTGGTCTGTTACGGTTATATTTTTTTGTTCAGTGTTAAAGTTCTCGCAATGTCAAGTCGTTTACGCCTTTCTCCGTACAGGTCGAATTTCAGTTTGCACTGTTGACAGACACTTTGTACACTCCCCTTCCACCTCACCTCGCGAGAGAGGCGCGTCCGGGGGAGAATCCCACGGTGGTAGCTGTTGAAGTCCAGGACCGCAAGAACGGGGCAACTCACTATTGGTCATTAAGGAAATTACGGTAACAGGCCATTTAGTCACGTGACCCTTGCGCTGCCGTTGATCAACTTTGTTTTCAAACATCACCGTCGTACTTTTCCAGGGTTCGCGTTTACATCTCTCAACGCGTATTTGATGCACAAAAACTGAACAAAATCTAAAAAGGGTGCACAAATTTCAATCTTTTTCACCTAATTATTGTAGAAATTGAGGCTACCAAGGAACCTTGATTTTCAGAAGTAGTGGGAACACTGCTGTTCGGTGATTGTGCTAGGTTCACATATACAGGTATGAGATAAGCACAAAAACAAGTTTGAACAGAATCACAGGAAAATCCTAGTCTTGTAAAGCAGTTAATAAGCTTGAAACAATACATTACTTTTCGAGTGCAATTTTTGTTAGATCCATTCCCTTGTGGGGGCTAAAAGTCATTGCTTGATCAAATTCATCGTAAACGTTACTTTTAGACCTCACGAGGGAATGGATCTAGCAAAAATTTGCATTAGAAAAATGGTGTATTAAATAAAGTGAGTTGTAAACGTTCATTAGTACCGGAATACAACAGGTAAGATGAATGAATCATTTCAGTTCTTTCCTGTTGTTTGGTTTTCTTCCTAGGGAGCGTATTGAAGACATGCGGTTTATGTATGAAACTGCCGCAGAATCAACCACCGACGTGTCGTTTTCCTCTGCAGACCCATTCTATGGAGAGTTCCCATGGTTCCGACTGATTGGACGGTACGTTGAATTAGCCTCGTACCCAGGCCTCGCTGAACAGCTGTGTGGGAACGAGGCTAACTTTGGTATCATTCTTGTAGAAAACATTTTTTTTGTGTGTTTTCCAGGGAATAAGGGTCCGTTAGCATTGTGACGACAAATTTAGTTTGGTCCTACCGGAGTTTTTTGTTGATTTATCCTTATAAGTTTTTGTCCTCATATCTTCATGCTATTTTCAAAACGACAAGTTTCAATAGCATTTTAATACAAATTCAAAGAACCAAATGTTTGGGTGCCTAAATCTGGCAAAGCTCACAAGACTTTGTCCAAATCTGTCTAGTGCGTACAGGCGTAAACAGCACTTGTATTTTTTTCACTGAGCAGCATTAATCAATATTTCTTCGGATTCTGTCGGCTTATTTCCATTTTGGACTACGCCGGGGGTAAAGGAAAAATGGTTGACATTTCTAGTGTATGTATATCGGTCTGTTTGCCGTTTTTGACTGACATGTGATTTTGTATTTGGCGGCACGATGTCACGGACTGTAAGTCTATAGGAAAAAAAAGGAGACATTTGGTGGGATCGTTTAAAAAAACCCGACTGAAGACGCAAACGTGGAGATAACGTAAAGTCATTTACAATAAAATATTTATAAATTAGGACTGTAAACAGTTACATATATAATACAGCTTTAGTAGTCTTGCCAGTTGATATTGTAGTTTACTTTTTTTTAACGTGCCAAGCGTCTTTAGTGAGAATTGCAAGATTTTTGTGTATGTTAAAATTTAATTAATTATGACATCGGAAAAGCTGTAAGGTAATGATTTGATCATACTATGTAATTATTACCGTCAGATCTTTCGTGTATCTGAGCAATTTGCTGTATGGAATCACGCTGGAGCAGAAGACTTGCATTGTGAGTGAATCAGGAGAAATTCAAGGAGAAATGTTGATCAGCACACAGCAAAGCCAAGGTAAAATAAATGATATGCCATAATACCTTTTTTTAAAAATTGGGTCTCAGTGAGTATTTTTGCGATGCTGATAACAAGTTGTTGGTCAGTTGTACGTTATTTACCCAATTCCAAAGAACTTCATGTCGTATTCTTCCCTGGATTAAGAATCACTGACCAATCATAACAACATGCCAACTCGCAGTGATATGTTACAATTCAGCCTGAAACAAAAGCACAAGGCTCTGGGGAATAAAATATAGTTTTTATGGTTTATTCCACAGAGCCTCGTGTTGATGATTTTTGTTTCAGGCTGAATTTTAATATATCGAAATTGGTCTGTTGTGCGTTATGTAGCTTTATGAAACTGTTTTTGTTGTTTTAGATTCACGAACACTACCACTGCTTTTACAATGATTATTTTATTTTGATTTTTTTAGTGGAGCAAACAGACCAAGCTGGCAGACCGTGCATAATGTGGCTGGAATTTCCAGATGGACGCAGAAACGAGGTAACAGTAAGAAAACATGATTACCTACTCGACAGGGTCGGTCATTGGTTTGTGAACACGGTACTTACAGGACGTTTTTATTTGGATGCGCGGTATTTTTCCACTTTGACTGCAGCTCTTTTGGAGTATACAGTTTGTGTGGTTTTGAGGAAGGATTGGAGTATATTATTTTGTTAATTTTCAATATAATTGTATGCCTCTACCCCTCGCCCTTGTGGCAGACCCTGATTTTATGTTTGGCAGTTCTAAAATGGTAGTTGAACGTCCACATGAGACCAACGGCTGAGCATCCGGTTCGTAGACGGTGAATCAGTGACTAGTATGTTCAATTGACATTAACTTGTTAGTTTTCAGTAACTGTTGCTTTGTTCCAAAAAGAAGCATTTGTAATTATTGAATTCGTCAGGCAAGTTGCTCTTCTTAGTTTTGGATGACAAATCTGGTTTTCCACTTCATATGTTAGTAAAGCGTGGACAGAGAATATTATTACTGTATTGTTGTATGGGTTTCTATCCGAGGTTTCTTCTGTTAGAAGAATTAAGAAAGTTAATGTTAACCCTTCCTCTCTGCAGGTAAAGTTTGACCCATTTTGAACAACCTGATAGGCTGCTGTTGAAAAGAACGGTTTAGTTCAATCATCGCATCACATTTTCATTAGTTTTGGTTTGCATTGACCGTATACCGCTCTAGCAGAAATAACGATAATCCAAGTTTTGTGTCTAACTAGTTTCTCTTTTTCACTCCATATTAGGAACGTGCTTCAGTGGAGACGAATCGTGATGGTGGGAGTCCACAGGACACCCCTCCCTATACCAAAGGTGTCTTGGAAGTAGGAAGCCCATACCTGTTTACCGTCACTGTGTTACAAGGCAGCAACATTTCCTCAGATTATACGGACATCTTCTGCCAGATAAGGTTAGATACCTTTTTGAGGGCAGGAAATTAGACCCATTGTCCGTGATTTGCTTTAACTATTACGTGCGCAGGACTAAAGTACATTCATTTGATTGTCCAAAAAAATGATTTCTTTGATATCTCCATTTTTTGCGCAGCCCTCTCAAACAAAAATGAGAGGTTGTGATAACGAGTGTAAACAAGGTTGGCTAAATTTGGCGCAACAAGTTGCCACTTTAAATTGGAATGATTGATTTAGACATAGTTTTATTTGATTACAAAAATGAAAGTATATTTGGTGATCTTTTTCGAGATCTGCAACGCCCATAGGTTCGCTAAAGCTGTCCCGCTTGGTGGGTTTTGCTGTTTTCTGTTGTTTGTAGGTTTCTAGACTGTGCGGAAGATGTAGGTTTTTCCACGGAACCTGTACAGAATAACAGTGCAAGCTCTCCTCTTGGCTTTTACCACACCCAGAAGGTAAGGAAAGAAATCCAGTTTTGTATTCGTACTTGCCGCCGATTACTATGACTACAGACTCGTTTTCACAGCGTTAGCCTCGACTTGATGTTAAATATTCATAGATGTGGGCTATTTACAACTCTGTGTATTAATGGAGGCTCGAACTTCTAATCGTTCTTGCTGGTACTTATGCGTATTCAACACCGAATCGAGGCTAACGCTGTAGAAACGAGTCTATGGTCATTGCGATCAGCGGTAACTGGAAATATAAAACTGGACTATTACAGTTACGTATATACAGAGTTCCAGTGGAGGGATTGAGATTGTTTTAAAGGCCTTGAGTGAAATTTCTTTTTTCGATTCATTGTTAAGGCTGTTCCAGATTTTTACGCCTCTGTACTCAAAAGTTTTTTGTCCTGACTTAGATTTAAAAAGGGGGATTTCCAAATTGTTACTGTTCCTGGTCCTGCCATATCTCATGTTAACTGTTAAAACACTAAGAATACCTAAAAATAAAAATTGCTACGAAAGGGTTCATACTAATGTAGACATTACAATGCAGTATTAGCCTGTTAATAAAGGTATGTTAACAGCGATTGGCACATTGATAAGAGGACGGGCGTTAGACTTTGACTTAGACTATAGGATACTTGTTTAGTTGTAGGGTGATTGGTGTGCGAAGGATGAGAATTTACCAATGTTGCCTTAGTAAGAATTCTTTATGTCCTGTTTTTTCAAGAGCTGATGGTTGCTTCATTTTGTAGAGATATATTTGCCTTTATAACATCGGTCCAATTTCAATTCCGGTTTGGTGACCAATGTTCATAAGTAAAACTTCTCTGTTAAAGGATCTTCTGCTGAAAAACACTTTTGCTCTCAAAATAAACTTTGTTATAACTGTGGCAATTAAGCATCATTAATTCTGTTCGCAGAGCTGAAACCTAGCTAACACCTAGCGCTTTAGTTTGACTGTTTCCTCATTTTGAATTCCCCGTATACCGACATCTTGAAAGGTGACGTAAATGGAAGCTACTCCATGTAAGCACTCATTGAATGGTCCTGCATACTTTCATATTATCTGTCTTACCTTTCTATATTTGCTTGGTTTCCTATCTTTGCTTGCTTAGGGGTAAGGGTTAAATTTAGGTTACGGTTACGGTTAAGGTTAACTTAGGGCTAGGCTTATTTAGGTTTAGGGTTAGGCTTAGGGGTAGGGGTAGGGGTAGGGATAGGATTAGTAGAGTGCTTAGTTACCTTGAGTAACTACCCATAAAATGGTTCCACATGTCCTTAGATTGGAGTGGAGGTGACACGAGAGTTTATCAGTTATGTGAGCAGTAAACCGCTGCAGATTGAAGTGTTTGGACACTATCAGTACCACCCGCTTCACCAGTCGAGCATCCCCTTGCCCAGGTAAGAGAGATGATGGTTAAACGGATGAACAGATAGTCGTAAAAAAGCTTTTTCTACAAAATTTAACTATATAAAACAGGAACGAACTTGTATAACATAATCCTATCATTTAATCTTTATCATTCAACGTATTTTCATAAAGTAAATTTTTGAAGTAAATGTTTGCACAGTTTTCCAGTAATACAACCCTTCTTTGATCGACGTAAAAGTTGTTTGCTTTTGTTCTATTACGTAAATTAGGGCTTTGGTCAAGGAAGAAGAGTCCCCAGAAAAATCGACAGGTTTGTAATAATAACAATTGTTTTCTGTGATGTGACTCTGTATGACTACAACCCACACCACACGCATTAAGTTAAGATCTTTGGCAAGAAGTACAGTATAGCAGTAGTAATAGTAATAGTAATAGTAATAGTAATAGTAATAGTAATAGTAATAGTAATAGTAATAGTAATAGTAATA
>JAOBYE010706694.1:0-26129 GCA_025403585.1 Parazoanthus swiftii
TAAGTTGTATATAATACCACTAATGTACTAATTCTGCTGGTTCAACTACTGTTCTAACAACACCAAACTCACTAGTAAATAGCTTGTTTTGTTAAGATTGATAAAATTATTGTGAGTTATTTTTTTGTAAACTCAATTGATGTCGGGAAAAAACAGCTGATAAAGTTATAACACAAATAGGACTCATTTTAAGTATCATTGTTACTATCGTTGTCATTGTGTGTGTTTTTCAATGTTGTTATTTTCACTTAGCATGTCGTTGTTGTAATTGTGAGTGTCCGTGTCGCTGTCGTTATGATTACTGTCACAGTCACTGCCGAAGTCATTATTGTCTTTGCCAGTCATTAAGAAACACGAGGTTAAAGCAGGTAGGACGACGACTACTAGCCGTACCAGCTGCCTAAATCCTCTTCTGGAATATCTAGTGTGTTCACTGTATACACCTAGTTCAAGAAATATTGCTCTTTGAAAACATATAACATGAAAGATAAGACATGGTGGATTCTTGTCCGTGCATTCAGTAATATTTTTCACACTTTCGAATTGTATCATTAAATTTACACGTGTATGTATGCTAATAAGGAACTGACTTATTGGGCTAATTCCCAGAATTTCCATCGGTCCTTCTTGAATTAGGTGTATCACTGAAGACCATGCAGACTTCTTAGTAATTTTTGTTACACTTATTTGGGAACAGTTCTTTATATGTTTACCTAAACCATACCTGTGCATCTCAGCCAGGGCTGCGGTCAGAGGACTATGGACGGCATCTGCTGGATGTGGAGTATCTGCTACAGAAGCACAGTTTGGTTGAAGCTCAGATTCAAACACAGGGAGAGGCCGTGAGAAAAGTGAATTCCGAGGCACAGAAATTCATCAATGCGAAACATCCCGAGATGAAAATGGTCAAACAAAGACAAGCACTACTTTCACAGGCTTTCGAGGTGCGTGCTTATAATGATTAGTCATTTTGCTCAGACGAATACTTTGACAACGTGCTTTTTTAAGGTCTTAATTGACCTAGTTATTTTAGGTTACCTGTACATTCGTCGTCCTCTTCCTCTTCCTCGTCCTCTTCTTCTTCTTCTTCTTGATACCTTCACAAAATACGATTTTCGTAGGGTTCCTTCATAAAACAAAGGTTTATTAAATGTAAAGTATAAACACAAACTTAATAATAATTAGAATTACAAGTACAAAGTTTGAAAATGCTGAAAATGGTAGTTAGTTAACATTTTCCCAGAGTTGCTATTTGTATTGGGAATATGAATTAGGTTGACAAACTGATAGAGGTAACACATTGTGTCACTAGGAGAAAAAAATCGTCGCTGCCCGGTAATTTTTACAGGGAAGTAGTTTGTAATTAGACCTGTTTCCAATAACTTAAGAGAGCGAGGATCTCCTGCGCGCGTTTGCAAAATATTTATTTTACTATTTGAAAATAGAGTTCACATCTTCGCTCACCAAGGTAGTATCCTCTTCATATATTATGTTTTTCTTTGCCACACGATGTTGAATGTCATGCTTTTCGAAATGAAGTTTACCTGTTAAAGGTCTTCATCTAAAATATTGATGGTTAACTTTAACAGGCGCTGGTTCAGTTGGGTAAAGAGAGGAGAGCGAGACTGGAAGACTCCCTCAAGCTTCACAGGTTCTTCCAGGATGTCGAGGAGGAAGAGGTGTTCGTGAAGGAAGCAGAGCAGCTTGTCTCATCGAAAGATGTAGGCAAGGATCTCGTTAGCTTAATAAGGCTACAGCAGAAACACGAGGTAACTTTGAAGTTAAGACGTTTGGTACTTTCTTGTTCTGTTTTTTATTTTTATTTATAGCTTTGCCAATGACAGGTTAATGCTACAATAGTTCACAGTTTCTCCTATCTTGATCAGTCAACCCAACCCGAGACCACCAACGAAAATAGCCCAACCCAGCTTAAGCGAGTATCGCATTTACATTTGTATATTGTAATCGGGATATACTTGTTTTAGGACAATTCCAGTACATTTTCACTCTCAGTTTCATTTACAATTTCATTCTAAATTACGATTTGCATTTTAATTTTAGAGCAAGTAAATTAGTCAAAAAGGGCAAGCAAGGCTCGTAGAAACTATTCGAAACTTATGGTTAAGAGGCGTCCTAACAGCCTGTTGAGGCTTGCGTAAGAGTTTCCAGTAGGATTAGTGAATGAGCAAAGAAGTAGCACGAGAACATGTCAGCATACTTTAATCAGCAGTGCGATGTACGTTTCCTTGGAAAAGCGCTGCAGCAGTAGCTATTCGTTCTTCAAAACTTATGTAAAAACTGATTTTATGCCTGGAAGAGATGGTACAGTTGATTGAAAGAAAATATTGACTTCGATCATGGAGTGCAGAGGTACCTAACACTAACAGGAAACAACACCAAATTGCATAACTATTTTATAAGTCAAGACATTCACAGGGAAATTAGTGGAAATAATTTATACAAATGATACGTCTCAAAGCAACCGATTATACAAGATTCATAGTTTTCTTTTTGAATAGAGAGATTCCAGATTTTAGAATCAAATTCCAATGTAGTTTGTAGCAAAACACTTTACAAAATTCCAGTTGTAATTCTAAAACAAACTATTTTTACCGTTTACTTGACGAAAATTTTAAATTTGTGTCGGTCCATTTTTACTAATGATAGATATGTTAGTTTGTAACTCGGTGTTCTTAATGTTATTGGTGATTAACATATTCCATAAAATAATGACTTTAAAGTTATTGTAATGTTTCTGTGATTGCCTGTTAAAGAATCTACATTGTTCTTTAGAGTTTGTGCTAACAATTTTCCTGGCAACTGTTGAGATACTTAGTCTTCTTTAGTAGCAAATATAGATTGAACTGTTGTGTGAACCTAGTGCTTTGTTTTAACCTTGTTCTATTTTATCTTTCAGGCTCGTGTAGCTGAACTAACTGGTCGGTTTACTCATTGTGAGGCTGTGTGTGCCAAAGGCCAATCATTGATCGACAGGCGCCATTTTGCTTCAAAAGAAATAAAATCAAAAATCAAGCAATTACAGACTAACTGGATCAAACTCCGTGAACATTCGGAAACTAGAAGAGAAAGACTGAAAGAAGCTGCACAGTCACTACAGGTTTGTGATACTTTTGTAGCGCAAAGGTTTTACAACAACAACAACAACAACAATAACAATTAGTTTTGGTGTCTGTGACAGCTGTAACTCTGAGTTTGGTTTTATTAATCGCTTAAAGTAAGCGTGTGTCAAAAAATTTGTGTTGTTGTTTTGAAGTATTAAACAAGCTAGTGAAGGATCAAAGACATGATCACATATTGCTTGTTCGTAATTATTTTTCCGAGTGGCAAACTCTCGGAGAAGTACTGTAACGTCTCATTTGGTTTCAACATTAATAAGAACTAACATTGTGAAGAGAGCTGTATTACGTATTGCAGCCCGCTTAACATACGTATTATGTGTTATAGTTCTTAACTTTTTTTGTCTATGAAGATTTTAATGCAGTTAGTGTTAGTTTTTTAGATGCTTCTTTGGTACTAAACTTCTTAAGTTTGTTGTTAAGTTTTATGTTTGTTTTACAAAGACGATTTTTCTGGCATGAATAGATTTTTAGGCAGAAAATGTGACTAACTTGCTCTTTATTTGATACCGCTCTTAAAAGAAAAGATGCTTTAATCTAAACCTGCCCTATTATTCCGACGTTGTAGTATTATTCAGATGCTAATGATGCCGAGTCGTGGATGAAAGAGAAAATGTCTGTTGTGTGCAGTGAGGACTATGGCCGGGATGAACAGAGCGCTATGGTTTGTGACCGTATATTGTTTCTAGTATTGACAGGAGAGTGTAAACCACACTAACTTACGCACACACTTATACATATGTATAGAACCATCGCGGTTTGGCATTTCAGGCCAGTTGACATAAATATTTTTAAGGGTTACAGTTTTCAATAAAACGTCTAAAATGCTAAAATTAGTAAAAATTACGATAGTTTTGTAACTATTTAAAACTTGCGAAACGTCTTCTGGTCTTTCTTAACCTCATTGGGCAGTGCGAAAGTCCTGGGTCGTGTTCTTCATAATCAGCTTGTAAGCTGCCTGAAATCAACTGGCAAGTACTCGACTCACCAAAAGGGAACCAAAACGGTCAGCTCCTCAGATAGTTTGTCTTTTTTTTTGCCAACCACTTTGAAGCCATCAACCAAAAGTGTTTGACGAAATATTCATTTGCTAGTAATTTCAAGTTATCTTGATGACTATTGCAATTGTACTGTATCCTTTCATCAATTCACGTAAAAGGAATGGTGATAATCAGCTTTTGTTGTTGCTTTTAAATGAAGCTCCAGTCGTGGAAGACATTTCATTGAGCGAAGTTACTGTATCACCTTCTAACCGAACCGTTTCCACCGTTGAGTTCAGTTCCAAATCATGGAAGTTATTATAAGTTGAGCAACTTTTGCTTTTTTAATTTTAAGGGTTTTTTTCTAACTTAGTTCTAGTTTGTTGCAAAGTTGAGCAATTTTGAACAAAAGTATAGTTGCTAAGGCTAAAGTCTGAAAATGAATTTATTGTGATGTGCATTGTAACAAACAACTACATTTTTGTTAACAAAGAAAAAAAATGACTCTAAATACTGAAACGTTCAGCACAGTTACTAATTTAGCAATTGAAAGTTTTTCCTCTTCATCATGTTCCTAACCAGCGCTATGCCCTTTCGTTTGTTACTGTTGTAGCACGGGCAACAATTCCTATTTAGTTGGAAATTACGCCTTTATTTGTTTTTCAACAAAGTTAACAATTATCTCAATGTTGCCCTTTGGTAGTCGTTACTTCAAAGACATAACCACGTGGAAGATGAGATCAAGACATTTGAGGAAGCCATCGATCGATTAAGGGAGCAGAGCAAGCTAATGGGCGAGGCAAACAAGAGTGCAATGGAGCCAGAAGCACAGAAGAAGTATGAGGTGTATGAAGAGGAGATGGAAATCGATACAGAGGAGGAATATGAGGAAACTGTAGAAAGAGAAGTGGTAAAGGATGTGGTTCAGGAAGTAAAGGTAGCCCAAGTGAGGGCCCTTTATGCTTACTCTGGACAGGGGATCAGCATGAAAAAGGGAGAGGTTAGTATCTCAACTGAGGTAATGTTTATATATGTAATGCTTTGAGGGAAATTGAGGGAGGGCATTGGGCAGTGCGTGAAGAAGAGAAACGAACGCAAGAGACAAACTAGAAGAAATGCATACGTACTAGCACCCTTCCCTTTGCATGCGGCAGCTGTCACAGACTCTAATATAAGATGATTGGCCATTTGAGCCCCAGCAGACGTTGTTCTACACCCTGATTCCAAGACCACAGTCCACAGTTTATTAAGTTGGACGGATGTCTGCTGTTTTTTCGTTTCAAAATTCTGTTTCAGTCCCAAACAATTTTGAAGGACCTTCGGATCAACCATCCAATCAAGTACTCTCCGGATCATTAATGACGATAACGTCAGTGGTCATATTGTCACAATAATCTTTACTGGGATTTACAAGACGAAGAAAGAGAGTGAGAATTGGGTTTGAAATTTTGAAACTAAGACGAGATCAAACAAAATAACGTGAATTTAGATAACGTAAAACCGTGAGTGAACAATTGTTGGAGAGTAAGAAAAGGTGAAACTAAGGTTGAGTTTAGTTAGGCTTTCGATTGTGATATGTTATGAAGTTTTATTAACTCTCTTACACACGGATTTTTCAGAATTATTTTACGAATATTACAAATACTATCTAGTATAATGCAACGTTTCTAATAAAAGGAGAAATTATGATATATCTATCTAATGTTCTAATCGTACACTAAGGCAGAGACAAAAACTACAACTTCGCTGGGATAACAGATTTGAGTTTAGATTTAAATAGTTTGAGTGATTTTGTTTCTTTTAGTTCACGCTTTAGGTTATTATACAGTTAGCAGAAGTGTAGAAGAAGGAGCGTTGGGCAGCGAGGAACATTGATGTGATGATTGCTTTTGTGACAAAACAGTGAAATTTATAACGAGCTCAAGATACGATCGAGGTTAAGAACCGAAAAACAAAGTATTAATCATGCACAATAATCATACTTTAATATTGAATTTGTGTGCAAATGTTGCAAACGTAGTTGTTCATAGGTAGGGAATGCATACTTACAAGGATACTATTTTTTGTAGGTTTTCTATCTTTTGTCCAAGACGAACAAGGACTGGTGGAACGTAAGGTATGTAAAAAGCATTATGTGGTTTCACAGACGAGTTAATAATTTGATGTGTCAGCAAAATGTGGAGCATGCGAATCTTAGTGCGTACCAAACTCTTCAATTATTGACAGATGGATTGATTGATTGATTTTTAATATTCACTTATTTACTTATTTATTCCATCTTGCCTTAGGAGACAAACCGCGAAGGAGAATGGCTATGCTCCAGCCAATTATCTGAAAGAAATAGAGCCAAAGATGGTCAAGAAGGCTACTAAACAGAAAGTACTTGTTCCTGAAGTGGTCAAGAAAACAAGAAAAGTGAAGAAGAAAGTAAAAATCCAGAAACAAAGAGAGGTTAGACTGGAGTTGCCACCATCATCCCCTCGCAGCGCCAAAAAGGGCAAACCGAGGAGACAAGTGCGGCGACACTTTACAGCTCACTTTGACCGTGACAACGTGGCCACAAGGCAAATTGGACTTCACAATACGTATAGCAAGTTAACAGAAATGGCCGAGTTGCGTCGGCAAAACCTGGAGGATGCTATTAAATACTACCATTTTTGCCACGAGTGTGATGACATCGAGACTTGGATGAAGAACAAGGAAAAACAGATGGATACAGAAGAAAAAACCAAAGATGTTGATATTATTCAGCTGATCCGCAAGAAGCTAGAACGATTTGTAACAGAGCTGGCAGCGAATAGTAGTCGTGTAGATGAAATCAACAAACTAGCTGATGAGTTGACTGCAAATGACCACATCCACTCTGCAACTGTAAGGAGGAGAAGAAGAGATGTCAATGATAGGTGGGAGAAACTTCAACGGCTGAAAGGAGTCAAAGAGGAGGAATTGGAAGAGAAACATGGTGTGGAGTTGTTTTTCCACACATGCGATGAGATGAAACTCTGGATAAATGAAAAGGACAATGCATTGACCAACGATGATGTTGGTAAGGATCTAGAGACCGTTCGGGCGCTGCAAAGACGACACCAGGGGCTTGAGAGAGACCTTGCGGCTGTTGAGGAGAAACTTCAGAAGTTGCACGAACAGGCGAAGTCACTGGTCACTGATCACCCACGCCAGGCCCGGCAAATCAAGGCAAAAGAAGCAGAGATTCTTGGATTGTGGAATGGTTTAAATGGAAGAGCCAACAAAAGGAAGAGTGTCCTCGACGATGCATATGGGCAGCAGGGATTCTTGGCTGATTCACGTGACCTCCTGCTGTGGTCATCTGATATGAAACACGTCCTAAAATCTGGTGATGAACCCATTGACCTGACGTCAGCTGCGGATCTGATACAAGAACACAAACTAAAATGGGATGATATTCAGACGCACAATGATAGGTTTGACCAAGTGATTGATTATGGACAGAAGTTGTTAGCTGCAAAACCCCGTTTACGTGAGGTTAAAGATCGTGTTACTGCTTTGAAAGAAGAAAAGAGTTCACTGGATGCATTCTGGAAACAGCGAAATGACCATCTTCAACAAGCACTGGACCTGCAAGTGTTCATCAGAGACTCTGAACAAGTCGACACTGTATCTGCATCGCACGAAGCCTTCTTATCTAACGACGACTATGGGGAATCTGTCGATGATGTTGAAAGACTGCTGAAGAAGCACGAAGACTTTGAGAAGACTCTTTTAGCTCAAGATGAGCGAGTTCGCTTCTTGGCTGATTCTGCTCGAAATTTGATAAGATCTGGACACGATGAGCGTCAGTGGATTGCGCAACGCAAAGATGAAGTGGTTCAGAGGAGAGAAAACGTTAAGAAGGAAGCAACAAACCGACGGAAGGCTCTCTTACAATCTCAGCTTTTGCAGAACTTTAGGCGAGATACGAACGAGTTTGGAGCTTGGATTGTGGAGAAACAACACGTAGCAACAGATGAGTCGTACAGGGATCCAACCAATCTTCAAGGAAAGCTACAGAGACATCAGGCCTTTGAAGCTGAAGTAGCAGCAAATAAAGGAGGAATGGATCGGATTAACTTGGTAAGTTAGGTGAGGAAGGTCTTTGATGCGGGGGTAGTGACTGATTGGCCTTCATCACGTTGTAATAGGAGTCACTTGTTTCTCTCATTGGAATTTTATCTTAAAAAGCCTTTTTGACACAAAGTCTTGCTCAGCACAAATGTAAATATTGACAATCCAACTCTTAAATAATCTTATAGAAAACAAAGAGAGAACAAACTAAATATAGGATGTGTATGTGATTTAGGGGTATACATTGTTTAAGGTTATATTTCATTTGTTTGTTAACCCTAGAGTAAGTTTCAGCTACCTTGGCGAACACGAATGCTTGACTTTTTAAACGGTTAGGATTTAGCGAATGCCTTTTGACACGCAATTGTTGCATGAACTACAATTAATGTCCACACCACAAATGATTGATTAAATGACTGTTGTTGCCATGGTAACAAATGCAAACCTTCAAAATGGCCACCATCTTGGATTTTTTACTTTCGTGATTTTGATCAATTTTGAGATATTTGAAGTAGTAAGAAAACATCATTTTTATAGGCCAAACTATGTATCAACTAGACGAAAAGAACATATCGCAAGTTGAAAATCATTTGTAACCAAAAACTGACGAACTAAAAAATAACAACGTTCGCGGCTAACCATGATGACGTCGTCTGATAAAAATCAAAATGTGTGTTCATAATGGAGCATTAGTTGTGCAAAAGCTTTTAGTAATCGGTTAAACGGCAAGAATATGAGGTCCAAAAAACCGAGTGATTCTAGGTTTAAAAAGTCCCCATTTTAACAAGTGTTCCGTTTCTTCATTGCTTGAAAAGTAAAAAAAATCCAGTCAGTATGTATATGCAAGGATAAGTATTGTTGAATAAGAAATAACTTTGCAAAAAAAGATAAACAGTCAGTTGCCTGTTGAAGGTTATATTTTATGATTCCAATTTTCCTTTAGACTGAACATAAAAAAGTCATGTTTTTCTCACATTTTTACAAAAAAATAATAATGCCCGAAGTACTCACATCTTCCGTCATTATTTACGTACAGAGTTGCATAGCGAAATTCTTTTACTCGAGTTTCAGGTATTCCATCGGCTTCTCGAATAATTGTATTTTAAAGGGAAATCAACATCAGCGACACGCAGTAGTAATTCATCTGATATCAAAGCATGTCACGGTTGAAATAAGTTTGTGGATTGTCATTCAAAATGTTCCTCTGTGTTTAGGATGGCAAGAAGTTGATACGAGATAAGCATTACGGTTCAGAGGAAATAAAAGAGAGATTGAATGACCTAAATGAGTACTGGGACGAGTTAGTGAGCAAGACGGCTGAGAAAGGGAGACGGTTACAACAGGCTCAACAACAGCAGCAGTTCAATCGCTCGTTGGATGATACCAAAATCTGGATGAATGACGTGGAAACTTTGCTGGCATCTGAGGACCTGGGACGAGACCTATCTGGTGTGAAGTTCTTGCTCAAGAAACAGATGCTTGTTGAGTCTGATATTGATGTGCATAAAACTCAAATCCAAACTCTTGTTACACAAGCCGCGGCTTTTGTTAATGAAGAACACTTTGACAGCATAAAGATTCAACAGGAAGCAGAAAACGTGTGTCGCAGATACGATGAGCTTGTAAACCTTGCAAATGGTCGCCGCTCTCAGTTGGAAGATTCTTTAGGTCTGAATCAGTTTTTCTATGATGTTGACATTGAGATGTCCTGGATTCGAGAACATGTTGGACTGGCATCATCAGGGGATCTCGGCACGAGTTTGACTGCTGTACACCGGCTATCGAAAAGACACCAGGCACTTGAGAATGAACTGACCAATCACCAGTCCATGATCGATTCCGTTATGGCTACAGGTCACGACTTGATTGACAGCAATCATTTTTCTGCAGATGCAGCTGAAGAAAGGTGCGAGGAACTACGTACAGATTGGGATCAGCTATTGGAGATGTCCGCTGAACGGAAGATCAGACTATCCAAGGCTTTGGAGTCACAGAAATACTTTACAGAGGCGAATGAGGCTGACACCTGGATGAATGACAAGGCGGGTCTAGCGGCCAGTCAGGATTATGGGAAGGACGAGATTGCGACTGAGAAACTGCTAACCAAACATAAAGCACTTGAGGCAGACGTCGAAACCTACTCAAGTGTCGTTTCAGGATTAGCTGAGGAAGCGAGAAGACTAGTAAGAGGTGGACATTTTGACGCAAATACGGTCACTGCCAGACAGAAAGACATTGAAGAGCAGTTTGCTGGGTTACAGACACTTTCGAACATTCGCCGTAGTCGTCTGGAAGAGTCCAAAAAACTTCACCAGTACACTCGTGAGGTGACCGAGACAGCAGACTGGATTCGAGAGCAAGTGCACACTGCTTCAGCAGAGGATTATGGGAAGGACTTTGAGCATCTGGAAATCGTTCAAAGAAAGTTTGACGATTTTAAACGCAACGTTACAGTATGCACTGAACGCTACAGCGAGGCAGATAACTTTGCCAAGCGATTGGTTGCAGAGGGACACACAGATACGGTATTGATAAAGGAGCAACAGGACATATTGAGGGCGATGTGGGCTCAGTTACAAGATCAGATTTCTGTCCGAAACAAGCGCCTCACGAGTGCAGCAGAGATCCATCGCTTCAATCGCGATTTAAATGAGCTGATAAGCAGGATTCAGGAGAAGGATGCCACACTCTCTATGGACGACCTAGGGCGAGATTTGGCTAGTGTCCAGGCCCTTCAGAGGAGACATGAGGAATATGAGCACGATCTCCTTGCGTTAGAAAACCAAGTCGAAGTTCTGACATCGAAGTCAAAGCACCTACAGGCATCTTATCAAGGCCAGACCGCCCAAACCATCCAACAACATGAAGAATTTATTCTCGGCATCTGGGACGAGCTCAAGAGAAAAACAGCTAGAAAGAAAAGTAAACTGCAAGACTCATACTACTTCCAAAAGCTTAACAACGCAATCCGTGACTTGGTGTCATGGTGTATAGATATGAGTCGTACCATCGCCTCGGAGGAATCTGTCCATGATGTAATGGACGCCGAGTCACTGCTGCAGAGACTAGATGAGTACAAGTCTGAGATGGACACCCGTGAAGAGGAGTTCAGCCACATGTTGGACACTGGAGAGAGAATGATAGAGGACGGACACTTCGCCGGGGACGAGATCAGCGAGAAACTCGAGCTGCTACTGACTGAGCGGGAAGGTTTGTATGCTACTTGGGAGGATCGCAAAATGGAGATTGATCAGGTGTATGACCTACAGGTGTTCCTAAGAGACGCCAAACAGATCGACAGGCTGACCAGCACACAGGAGGCGATACTTGTTGGAGCTGAGCTTGGCAACAGTGTTGACGAAGTTGACTCGTTACTCAGGAAGCAAGAGAACACAGAGAAACTAGTTGGTTCTCAGGAAGACAAGGTTGCTAGTTTGTGTTTGTTTGGCGAACAGTTACTCGCAAATGAGCATAACGAATCGGACAAAATCCGCGATCGTCTGAATTCAGTGTGTGATCGGCGCAACAAGTTGAAAGAAGATCTAGCTGATCGTCGCACCAAGCTAGAGGACTCGAGGAGGGTGGCACAGTTCTATCAGGATGTGGTGGAGGTAAGTCAAAGCATCACATACAGCTGTAGCTTGTCGTGCCTTATCATACCTTGCCGTGTGTTGTCTTCCTTTTCCTTGCCTTTCCTTTCTGTGTTTTGTCGTATCTTGCCTTACATTGTTTGACCTTGCTCTGCCTTGTCTTGCAAAGCCTTTCTTTGCATTGTATCACTGTACTGCACCTTGCTCTGTCCTGTTTTTTTCTTTTCTTGCCTTGCCTTGCATTGTGTTGCCTGACATTACACTTCGTCAAGTTTGTCTTGTTTTGCAGTATCTTGCTTTTCCTTTCTTTACCTTTTTTGTCAGCCTTGTCTCGTCTTGCATTAACTTGATTCTTATTGACTTGTGTTACCTTGCCAAACGTTACCTTGATTTGTTTTGCTTTCCCTTCTCTTGTATTGCAGTATGTTTTTTGGTCCTGCAGATTTTTCTTACCTTACTTTGTCTTCCTTTGTACTGCTTTCTCAGTCTTTTCTCGCTTTGCATTGCCTCGTCTTGTTTTACCTTTTCTTGTTCTGCTTTAACGTGTTTGCTTTGTCTTTTCCTTCCTTGCTTTGCCTTATCTCATTTTCTCATGTTTGTCCTATGTTTCATGTCAAATTTCATCGTGTCTTTTTCTTGCTAGTATCTTCTTGTAACTGGGCTGTTAGGTTCGCATATGTTTAATCAGATTTTTGTTCCGAGGAAAAATGCTGATACATAATATAACTATAAATGTGTCTTTCAGCTTACAGCATATTTGGCAAGGGTGTGTAGTGTGCCGTTGATTGATAGTTAATCGACTGTACTACATTTTGTTCAAACCTGTATCACAAGAA
Source organism: Parazoanthus swiftii (assembly GCA_025403585.1). Classification (NCBI taxonomy): domain Eukaryota; kingdom Metazoa; phylum Cnidaria; class Anthozoa; order Zoantharia; family Parazoanthidae; genus Parazoanthus; species Parazoanthus swiftii. The sequence continues at coordinate 12,627 of JAOBYE010706694.1, forward strand.
ATACATAGCAATATTGACCGTTTTTGCTATTGCCCGTTTTTGCTGTCATGTTTTCTTCTTTCGGCATATTTAGCAGAGGTTGAATTTGTGCTGTTGATCGATAAGGGGTTAACTAAGATTGATTATATATATGTTTTTACTTATGTTTATATTGATAGCTGGAGTCTTGGATTACTGAGAAGTTACAGTCGGCCTCAGATGAGTCTTACAAAGATCCTACCAATCTGGAGAGCAAGTTACAAAAACACCAGGCCTTTGAAGCCGAACTTGTGGCACACGAGGAAGCTATTGATGCCGTGCGAAGGTCTGGGGAAGAATTAGTCACTTCCGGTCACTTTGCTGCCAGTGACGTTGAGAGCAGAATAGATGCGTTGTACGGTCACTGGGAGGAGCTTCTGGAGGCATCAGCAAATAAGGGCCGACGGTTGGGAGAAGCACGTGACCATCAGAAGTTTAACCAGGAAGTTGATTTGGCAGACTCTTGCATTAGTGAGAAGGTAAGATGAATTTAATGATTTTTTGTTGAAGCTGTAACTTGTAAGGAAATAGCTTTTAAGTCATGGCGTTTCTACATATCTATTACTAAAACTATTAATATTACAATTTAGTATTTCCCTTGCTTCTGGCGAGGAATAAATACACTTACATTAGACTCAACCCAATCGAAATGCTTGTCATGTGGAAAAATATTTAAGCAACGCCAGTAAAAGGAATGTGGGAGTTTATAAATTGTAATTTTCATTTCCTTCTGCTTTTTACCTTTTCTTTCCCGCAACGGTCTATTTGTGGAAAAGTTTCACAAAATCAAACGCGTAACGCTAACAACCAGTCGGCGTGCTGAATTGTCAAAAGAAACTTTCATACTTTTCTTTCAGGGAACGATTATTAGTTCTGAAGATTCTGGCCGTGATTATGAACATTGTGTACGACTCCAGAAAAAAATGAAAGAGTTTGACCAGGATCTTGCTGTGGATGCTGCACGTGTCAACAAAATCAACGAACTGGCCGAGAAATTGGTGGCTAAAGGGCATGCTGGATCCTCATCCATCTCTGATCGGCAGCAGAGCCTGAATGAAAGGTGGAATCGGCTCCAGGACCGTGCAAGTGAGAGAAGACAGAAGTTGGCTGAAGCTTGTGAGATACATGCATTCAACAGAGACTGTGGTGAGGTTGCAGACATGATCAACGAAAAAGCGGTGCTTTTGTCCAGTGAGGACTTTGGGCGGGACCTATCCAGTGTCGAAGCATTAATAAGGAAACATGATGATCTGGAGCGAGACCTGACAGTTATAGAGGGAAAGATGGAACTGCTTGAAAGAGAGGCTCATCGTCTGGTTAGATCTCAGCCCCATATGGGACAAACCATCCAGGCTAAACAAACTGAGATTATAGAAAATTGGGAGCGACTCAATGATTTGTTTGATGAAAGAAAAGGGAAGCTGGAGGCAAATCGTTTACTACAGATTTATCTTATGGACTACAACGATCTAATGACGTGGATGACAGACATAGCTTCGCGCATGTCCTCTGGTGACACGGCTAAGAATGTTAAGGATGCCGAGGCGATGTTGGAACTAAACAAAGAAAGGAAAGATGAACTGGAGCGACGGCAGGAGTCGTTCATTAGCACGAGTGCCTTTGGCACAAGTCTCATAGATCAAGGTCATTATGCTGCTGCGGAGATCGCAGTTCACGCGGAGGAGCTGGAGGTCACGAGAGCTGAACTGCTGGACCTGTGGGAGGAAAGGCAGTCACAGCTGGAACAGTCCTACAAACTTCACCTTTTCTTAAAAGACGTTGACCAGGCAGACACATGGATTGCGAGCAAGGAAGCTTTTCTGTCGAGCGAAGAGCTCAGTGACTCGTTGGACACGGTGGAAACGCTACTAAAGAATCAGATGAACTTCGAGAAATCGATAGCAGCATATGAGGATAAGATAAGAACTCTTGAGAAGTTCGCTGATCGGCTGATCGCAGCTCAACACTGTGACTCGCAGCTGATTGGTTTGCGCCGTGATGCAGTCCTAGAGAAATGGAAGAAATTGAAGTACCGAGCCTCTGCTAAGAGTGGTAACCTGGGCGAATCTAAGATGTTGTTTCAGTTCCTGAGAGATGGACAGGAAGTAAGTAAATGTATACGGATTAATTTTTCGTATTGATAGTCTTACTAATAAATGTAACTACATTGTTGATCAAAATTACTAGTAAACTGCAATTTTGACCTTTTGGAAATTTTGAAAATTCCCTATCCAACGAGGTTGGCGTTTTTCTTTCATGCACCGCCTCGCATTAAATCACGGATTTGAGCAAATAACTGCCTTAAAACTTCACCTAATCCCCAAGCAATTTTGATGAGACTGAAAATTTCCATTTGTACTAGGTACCATATTAGTTTTTAGCTGGAAGGTTCCTGGTTTCCCTGTACATGCCAGTATTCCGCTCTATTCTCTTCTGTCACCCCACAGAGTACCAGTTATAACAATGCACCAAATAATATCAATACCTTACAAAGTAACAAAAACCTTCTCGTGTTGCCCCTTGAACCCGACAGAGGCCTACACGGCCTCATTGCTTCCATTAAAAAGGTGGACAGACAAAACGGCCCTAACTATTCAGCAACCAGTTGAAATGGTCTTAGCCCCTTTAGTTTCGCCTATATTGTAAGTTATGGACACTCTTTATGCTGAAAAGGCTACCCAATAACAGTTCTCTTATCCTTTTTATCTTGTCTTTAATGTTAACGCCCAAGCCCAAGTTGTGTCAAGTGATTATCGGTACAGACCTACAGCTTAGCTATTAGAATTGTTATTCGTCCTATAATTATCGTTGAGTAGCTTCTCATGCTTTGATGTTTAGATGGAAAATTGGATGAACAGCAAGTTGCAGACGGCATCAGAGGCGTCCTACAGAGAAGCATCCAACTTGTCACAGAAGCTTCAGAAACACCAGGCATTTGAAGCGGAGCTCACGGCTAATCAAGGTCAACTTGAAGCAGTGATTAAACAAGGCAACAAACTGTTGGACTCCTGTCGTGGTTCCAGTGAAGTCATTGAAACACGCGTGAACGACCTACAAGATCTCTGGACTCTTTTGTCTGAGATGTCCGCAAACAAAGGTCAGCGGTTACAGGAAGCAATTCAGAAGCAAACGTTTGAAAGAAACGTCGGTGACCTTGAGACGTGGATAAGCGAAGTGGAAAACGTACTGGCCTCAAAAGACTATGGGAAGGATCTCAAAAGTGCTACGAACTTGCTGAAGAGGCACCAGTTATTGGAAGGCGACATTGCGAGCCACGAGGATAGGGTGACGGATATCCTCCAGCAGGCGGACGCTTTTGTTGAAGCTGAACATTTTATGAAGGATGAAATTGCTGAACGAGCAGCGACAATTTTTGAAAGGTTTGCGATCTTTTTATTTAAATTCAATGTGAATTGGACATTGACTTAAATTTTACTAACTCAGCTGCTTGCTTTTTCTCTTCTAGTGCATTACTGTGTACCCCAAAACATAAGTTATCGAACATTAAAGAAAACAAGGTCCATTTTCATTTTCTTTGCCATTGCTGTGTCGTGTTTTGGTACTAGAAAACTGGCTTTTTTCTAAGCCCGTTACTGGTACAGGTTTTTCATTTTTATAATCTTCTAAGTAAGATTTTAATTTTGTTCAAATATAACCCGTATCATACACGTAACACATCATATCTAACCTAATCATTTCTTTTATGTATAACTTTAAAGGTTTGAGCTTCTGTCGGAGCCCACTGTTGCCAGGAAACAAAAACTTGAAGAGTCTCAGCTATTGCAGCAATTTCTACGAGACCTTGAGGACGAGCTGGCCTGGATACGAGAGAAAGAACCGCTGACCAAATCAGAAGAAGTTGGTCAGAATCTAATAGTCGCACAGAACCTTGTCAAAAAACATGACGCGTTTGTAGTTGAGCGCACCACGCATGAGCAGCTGATTACCTCAGTTGGTGCAACTGCTGACCAGCTTGTCAGTCGTGACCATTATGCTGCAGAGGAAATTGCAAGGCGGTGGAGGGAGTTGCAAGGGAAATGGGACGAGATGAAGAAGCTGAGCGAGAGACGACACAAGATGTTACAAGATTCTTTAGCAGCACAGCAGGTGTGGTTTCCTCCTTGTAGTAAGAACCGTTTTGAGCATGTCTATCAAGGATCTTTTGTTCCTTACAATCATTTTATTCAGTTAATTTTTTGTTTAACAAAAAAAGTTTTTACTGGGTGATACTTATCCATTCTTAGTTGTTTAGAACTAACATTTGATACAAACTAACTATCAATTTAAGCTTTAATATTTTCTACCAGACATTGCGATCGACTGTGAAACTCTCTTCTCTCTTCCAGTACTATGCAGAGGTGGCCGAGGTGGAGGCCTGGATGCGAGATCATCTGCCGCAGGTTTCCAGTAAAGATTACGGACGAGATGAAGCTACTACCCAGTCTCTACTCAAGAGGCATGAAACAGTGGAATTGGAGTTTGAAAGCCATACCAGGAAAATCGAGGAATTAAAAGAAAGGAGCGAGATTTTGATCTCGCAACAGAATTTTGATTCAGATAAAGTAGAAAAGAGACAGGTGCGAACCTTTCATTTTCAATATCTGTTCAGCCGAGTATTGAACAGATATACTCTCAGTTTTTTATTTTGTTTGCAGTTTCAAAGTTTCGTTCTAAGCAATAACATATGTTTAATATTTCATTTTTGTTTTAGAACAGTTACAGACGTTGATGAAAGACAGGCAGACAGATTGATGGACAGATGGAAGGACAGATAGACAGAAACACACTTAGCCAGACGGCTTACATTCAAAACTTTATAGACATCATTGCAAGAAAGCCAGAAAAAACAGTTGCTTGACCTTGAATATAAACGCATGCTTATGTTTTAGTCTGTCGGACCAAATTGGCACAATGGATGCAAAATCCCCATTTCCCACCAAACTGTCATCGTTTGGTCAACATGTTGTAAATTTACGAGGCTCTAACCGAATGAATCCAAAACAGAGTTTTACCATGAGATGAGGGGAAACGTGGTGTACAAGAGAACATACCAAGGAAAGCTATCGGAATTTTTTTTGGAGTCTGAACAGCGCCAGTTTTTAGATGTTTTAGCTGGAAGCGTAATTTTTTTTGTCAATAAATCTTTTAGCGTGCATAAAGCATTGGTAGAGCCTTTTAATCTAAGGGTTTACTACGGTAAAACAGTGCAGAACTGTTCCTTTTATCGTTGTGTGAGCCAGCTGTCACACATGCAACTGAAGCCATGATTTATATTCGCATTTTCCGCGATTTTCAAGCAATCAAATGCGAGAGTTGTATGAGCTGTTGTAACAAAGCTGTTATATACCACGTTACTTGCCATCTTAATATGAGGAGGGCTTAGAAATTAAACCGTAATACTAAACTTTTATTTTTTTTCATGTATAAAATTAATAAGAGTTCCGTTCGCACTTATGCTCTCAATCCTGTCACTTTTTCAGTCTGAACTGCAGAGTCGTTTCTCCCAATTACGTTCGTTGTCATCGTACCGCCTGCATCGCCTGCAAGAGTCCAGCGACCTTTTCCACTTTCTACGAGAAGCAGACGAGATAGAGGACTGGATCGAGGAGAAGGGTGCCATAGCAACTTCAGACGACTATGGGCGTGACCTGGAGCACGTGGAGATGTTGTTGAAGAAGTTTGAAGACTTCACACGTGATCTCATGTCCTCAGGAGAAAGGATTGCATCCTTGACAGCGGAAGCTCGGGGAATGCTAAATGAAGAACACAGCGACAGCCGGGTATGGACTCACATTTATGCACTGACACATATACACACATGAAACACAAACACGTACTGTAGACACACACTCACCCACACATACACATTCTGAGGAAACACTTTGCATTTCAAACGCCAGAGTACAAACCTATTAAACAAAAGATCTGGACTATAACGACACAAAAAGAACAAGATCGCCCTAGTTTACATGTGTTTTGTAGTTTAACGGTCGCTTCAAGCTAGAAACTTGAGTTGCTCTATAGGTCTCTACCATGTTGTCCAAATATTTCAATGTTTTACACCTACATACATTAACACACACAACACTTATTAAAACTCGTAAAGAGTTCTGACAAAATGTCACGAGACAATATTTCTCTAACTGCAAGTGGACAGTGTCGTATAGAGAACACGTTCTCAGTGCATTTCGCCGAAACACTAATCCTTTTGTCGGCTGATATCGCTTACCTCGTGTCAGTTATCCGGTTGCTTCCAATCTATTGTTGTCGTTTAGCATCGTTAGGTTTTTGTTAGGACTACATAGAAGTTTGTCTTGATTGAAGTTGCTAAAATTCAGGCACAAGTATTTGTTAGCTCTCTTTTACTCAGTTGACCTGGTGAGAGCAACTCGATGTACTCGAGTTCTGTCATAGTCAAAACCGTCGGGGACATTTTGAATTGTAGTTCGAAAAACCGACTACGTTAACCAGCAGAAGCTGAAGCCAAGGGCAGGAAAAGTCGATGGTAGATGAAGACTTCGTGTAAGTAAGTTCATAGGGAGTGAGCTTTTCACGAATAAGCACCACATAAAATGCGACAGCGTTAACTGGCCTGGATGTGTTTTGTGCTCACATTCCCAAGTCAAAAATCAGTCCTAGTGAAGCTACAAACGCGTCAGTAACAAGAACCACAATCCCGTTACACAATCCTGTCCTCGACCCCTCTATGCAAAATTAAACCAATACAGAGAGTTTAAGCAGATCCCCCCCCCCTCCCAAAAAAAAAAAAAGAATTGAGTATAATATTGAAATATACATTTGAGCCACGAAACTACCCAGGATTTACTGGATAAACGTAACCACCAATCATGTGACAATTAACAGAGAATCGAGCATCGTGTTGAAGATATCTGCTCGAAGTGGGATGTCCTGAACGAGCAAACCAGCAGTCGACTGGAGTCTTTAGACAAAGCCAGGGAACTGCACCTGTTTAAGAGGAATGTGGAGGAGACGCGAACTTGGATGCAGGAGAAAGAATCAGCTTTGATGTTTGCGGATGATGGAGCACGAGACTTAGACAGCGTGCGGGCGTTGCAGAGGAAGCACGAAGGCTTTCAGGTACAATGTCCATAATCCTTTTTCGAAGTGGAACTTTGCTCTGACCTAAGGCTATACCGCTCTAAACGTCAGCGATATACCCACCTTTTAGCAAAAAGGATAGCACTTGAACTCTTGTTGATCAAACTACACTCTGGGAACTTTTCGAACTTTGATATTTTTTGCAAGGGTCTCTATAAACGGTCTAGGTCGTTTTAGAAAAACATCTACGTCTGTTAAAATTGAGCAACTTCGTCCTCAACTAAGATAGCCAATATTTCAAACGTTTCAGCGCACACTTAGAATTGTGTTCTTCATTGTCTGTATCATAAAAGCAAAAGGGCTGGTTGACATGGCCTCAAATAGCCACGAATCCCGTCAGTCTTTATCCCCATTTCGTTCCAGGAATACAACAAATAAGTGCAGTAAAGGGACGTAAATTTTCTTTGGTACCCGAACTCACATTCAAGTCAGTGCGTGTAAAGTCAACTAAAGAAATAACTACTCGTTTGTCCTTAGCGCGACCTGAAAGCCCTGGGCGAGAAGGTGAAATCTATTTCACGCGAGGCAGATGGACTGTGCTCTAAGTTCCCGGATGAGGCTGAGTCTGTGGAAGAACAGAAAGTGGAAGTTGAGGAGGCCTGGTCACGACTGCAACACAAAGCCACGAGCAAACGGTCGAACCTCACCCAGGAGGAACATCTTCAGCAGTTTTTGAATGACTACAGAGATCTTCTGTGAGTACTGATTGGGGTCTTGTCAGTTGCGTTTGTAAATAAGGGATGACGGGTGGGCAGTTCTTGATCGACTCTCGGAATCCCGTCCCCACTACATGCTGCCATAGGTAGTTGTTCTCATTTCTTTTTTTCTTGATGTTTTAGGCATCCCTTGTTTATTGTGCATATTATTCCCTTTTGTTACTTTTCATTTCATTCTGTTGTTTTGTTTTGTTAATCTAATATATTTCACCTAAGTCTTTTTTTCTGTCTTGTTCTGTTCTGTTATGTCATTTTTTGTTTTCTTTTTTTCATTCTATCATGTTCTGTTTAGAGTATTCTGTTCTATTTTGTCCTTCCTTCTTGTCGAATCCGTTCTGTTCAGTGGTATTCCATTTTATTCCGTTACAATCAAGATTCAAGATTGCTTAATAATGCCTCTTGTTACATACATTAACGATTAAATACAAGAATTTACATATTTTGGGGCATTGACTAACTGTAACAGTTAAAAACTGAACTACACAATTAGCCACTGATTTATTTACAATTTACATGGTCAAAAAAGTCTTGAAAAAAAAATTATATGATTAGGAATAAAATAAATGACAAGAAAAAAAAAGAAGAAAAAAAATGGAAATAACAACCAACCAACTACACTCACCTTTTTTATATTTTGAGGTCTTAGACATTCCATTGCAAGCTCTAAATGTCGAAATTGTGTTCATTATGCATTCCCTTTAGTTGTATTCCATTCCATTCTTCCTTCTTGTCGAATCCGTTCTGTTCAATAGTATTCATTTTATTCCATTACAATCAACCAACTACACTCACCTTTTTTATATTTTGAGGTCTTAGACATCCCCTTGCAAGCTCTAAATGTCGAAATTGTGTTCATTATGCATTCCCTTTAGTTGTATTCCATTTCATTCTTTTCTGTTTTATTTTGTTAATTTAATTCAAAATATCGTACTCTACTCTTTCTTTTCTATCCTAGTCTATTCTTTTCTGTTCTGTCATGTTCTGTTCTATTTCCTTAATTCTGTTCTTTTTTGTGTGAGGTTAGCGCAGTTGGTAGGAAATTTTACTGAAAACCATGGGGGGTCCCGGGTTTAGCCCCCGGCCTGGTCAAAGGTTAAGTTTGCGCGACTTTCTTTTGCCTCACCGTCCGCGGACAGGGACGTTAAGCCACTTATCTATAGTCTCCTGAAATGCTATCTCTGGGGGACTTTAAAGAACCCACTCCTATTTCTCGAACAGAGTAGGGTAACCCTGGTGTTTTGGTCAAGGCCACATGGTGCGTCCTGTGGATATAAATGTTTACCTTAAATAAAAGCGTCTTTACTGCATTCTTCTTTCCAGTTCTATTCTGTTCTATTCAGTTATGTTGCATAAGCTACATTACATAACATACCATAATGTCGTATCGAACTGAATTGTATCGTGTTATATTGTGTCCTCAATATGTCCCGTTTTATTCTGTTCGTTTCTATTCTATTCGAAGGTTACCTTAACTTGCTTTCTACTTTAATTATTTCCTGTCAACTCATTTAGGTCGTGGATAGACAACATGAGTTCAGTCATTGTTGCAGATGAACTCGCTACCGATGTCACGAGTGCCGAAGCAATGATCACACAGCATCAAGAATACAAAGCTGAGATTGATACACGTCAAAAGAGTGTCAACGATTTTGAACAGCAGGCCAAGAAGTTGGTCCCCTCCGATCGCTCAACTGCAAAAGACATAAATGAGAAAACCAGCAAGCTTAAATCCTTGTGGGACGAACTCACTGAAACTTGGGAAAAGCGTAAAGTGGAGCTGGATAAGAACCTGGAAGTTCAAAATTACATTCGTGAAGCGGACCGAGTTGAAGGCTGGATAAATGCTCGAAGCTTGGATATTGAAAGCGAAGACCTTGGAGACTCGCTTGAAGCCGTGGAGGAACTTTTGAAGAAACACGACGAGTTTGAGAGATTGCTAATGGCTCAGGAAGAGAAGTTTTTGGGATTACAGAGACTAACACAGGAAGAGGAAGAACTGAGGAGACTAAAAGAAGCTGAAGAAAAGAGGAAAGCAGACGAGGTCAGAAGGAAAAAGAAAGAATTAGAAGAAAAGAACGACAGGGAGAGAGAAGAAAAGAGGAAGCAAAAAGAAAGGGAAGAACAGCAGAGAAGGAGGGAAGAGAAGAGGAAGAATGAGGAGCGAGTGAAGCGGGAGGCCGAAGAGCGTCAATTAATTCAGGAACAGAAGCAAAAAGCTGAGGCAGAAGCAAGGCTAGAAGAAGAGAGACTAAAGCGTAAGGAAGAGGAAAGACAAAGGCTCGAGGAAGCGGAAAGGTTAAAGGTTAAGGAACAAAAACTGAAGGAAGAGAAAGCGAAAGCAGAAAGACAGAAATACGTACAAGAACTTCGACAGCAGGAGGAAGAGCAGAAGAGAAGACAGACAGAAATGCAGCGAGCAGCCGATAAGCAAAAGCAACGCCAGCGAGAAGAAAGAAAATATGATCAAAATCGTAATCGACCTTACGGGACACAAAGCCCTCCTGAAGTGATCAGAAACGGTTCTCCGGTTGTCAACAAAAATGGTTTTAGTGGGCCACTTTGCGAAGGGATTTTGCAAAGGAAACAGGAGCTTGAAGTCGGCGGGAGGAAATCCCAAACCCGAGCGTGGAAAACCTATTTTACTGTGATGAAAGGGCATCAGTTATTGTTTTTTCGAGAGAAAAAGGACTTACAAACCAAACACTATGCTGCCCCGCCTCTAAATCTCAGAGAAGGGTTTTGTGAAGAAGCAAGTGACTACACCAAGAGAAAGAACGCGATGCGAGTTATTTTAACTGACGGATCAGAGTACTTATTTATTGCCAGAGATGCGTCAGATCTAAAACGGTGGGTGAAAAACATAAGTACAATTACTGACGGAGGGGAGGCTGTGTTGGATGACGATCTTCCCGCATCCCCTCCCCCTCCACGTTTTAGTACTTCCCCCCTTAGTCGCGACGGCAGCAGCTCACCCAACATTGCTAGAAATGCAACCCAAACCTTTAACCCCATTATCACGATAACAACACCCGATGAGGATACCGGGGACGAGGGACCTCCGGCATTTACACCTCCACCTCCACCTGCAGCAATCTCCCAACCGGTGATCGCACCCTCGGATTTTGCGGCCCCAGAAAATCTCCCGCCACCCATACCGGACATTTCCTTGATGCCAGAAGACACTGACGACGAGCTGGAAAACGAGTTAACACTTATTCCGGATGATTTACCACCAGATGTTCCTCCTCCAGACATTCCACCCCCAGACATTCCACCCCCGGATATTCCACCCCCAGACATTCCACCCCCGGATATTCCACCCCCTGACATTCCAGACATATTTGACGACGAGGATGTTCCAGATGCTCCCAGTACTCCGCCACCTTTGGACCCTTTTGAAATCCGTTCTCCAAATGGAATATATTTGGAGGTAGACTCTGATGAAGATCTTGACGATTTGCCCACTCCCTCCCCTCCTGCGTACGTTCCGACCCAGCTTGAAAGTGACCCTGAACCTCCACCAAGGAGAAAACAACGGGCCCCTCCCCCACCCTCTAAATCGGGAGTGAGCTCAGACTTGCAAGAGTCGCGCTCTTCAGACTCGATCGATAAACTCGCAAATAAGATACCAGCACCTAGGCCCCCTGTGGCGGCTAAGCCTGGTCGCTTGGCTAAGTCGAGCGCCCTTGGTAAACAACAGTCGATGGACTCGGACAGTGACACTGGACATGCGCATGAGGAAAAGAAACGTGACAAGAAGAAAGGGATGTTTGGAAACATTTTCAAAAAAAAGTGGTGATAGAATTCACTTTGCGTGTTTTGTTATCGACTGCAGGTTTTGTGTTACTCCTTCAGGTTGCATATGCAGATGAAGATAACACAGACTGAACATCACCACATCTCATCCAAATCAGCTATCTGTCAGTTTCGCCCATAATCAAAATTGATTCTTGAACTATTGGTGATTCACGTTTTGGCCATATTCTGGGCAGAGAGCAGATAGTACTGTGGGGAGGGGGGGGGGGAGTTCATATCTTTATCCCCACTTTTAGGTTATAAAAATAGCAGTCATAGAACTTAAATGCCCTGTGATTTGTTTGTAATACTGGAAAAGTACTCGATCCAAACACGGCACAACCCCTTCCAACTTCGTGGAAGAGCCAGGGAACGAGGTTGTAACCACACCTTTACAGTTACGACCTTTTTTTCGCATCTAAGGGCTAAGTTCGATGAAGTCCTACGTCAACAAGAAAAATGTTTTGGTGCTTTTGTAGGGTTTTAAGTCAAGTTTTGAATTTGTTAATGTAAAGTTTATTAGAAAAGGTCTAAGCCGAACAAGAAACCTCCAGTTAGTCTAGACGGCAGCTATTTACAAATTAATAAAAGCATGAAATTTATACATTTTAAACCTTGTAAGATATAAATCAGCCTGTCGACTCTTCCATTCTTGTTACTCGTACATATTTTTGATACTAGGTGGTAGCAACAGTATTATACAAAACTATAACAAATTATACTATGACGTTACTTGTTTTGAATAATCGGTATTTTTTTGCTGATTTTAGTGAATATATTTTGTGACTGAATACTCGTCAGCGAATTTGTAACTAGGTTAACGTACTTTACCCAAATAATGTATTTTTCCACATCAACAAAGTGATTAAAAACAATGTATATACGCGTGATGTCAATACTTGTCATATAGAGCGAATATTCTTGGTCACCAAATTTGTTAAATAATATTATTTAGCGTAGAAAAACTCGGTGATCTGGTCATTTCAAGCGATGTGATCGGGATAACGGACATTAGAGCCGTTTATACGAGATCAAACAAGCCGCGGAATACATTAATATAATCCGCGTCTTAAATAGACACGGACTGGCCCGTTTATACGACTACGGCTTACATAAGACGCGAACTGCTCGTATAAATGGTTCGCTTCTAAACATCGGCAAAACATTCCAAATCATGAAGAATGTTTTTCTTCAGTTAAAGTCCACGTATTTCTCTTCTTAGTGGTACTCTGAGGATTTCTGTTGACTCCTTTTCCGTTCTCGGGCTGGGGTAAGGCCCGAAGGGTTTCGACACACCAAGTGGCCTCGCTCTGCAGCCGCCATTTTCTTAGTTCCATCCGAATGAAAAGCAACTTGTTTTCAGAAGACTTGCATATGCGCTTTGGATGTTCACGTCCTAACTTATGCAAGACGCGTACAACATTTTCAGTCCATTAATACGAGTAGTACCGGCAGAACTACTGAAAGCAGACATTGAGCAAGCAACGGAAGTCTTCTCAGTTCTATTTGAAGCCATATGGGAGGAAGAGAAGATACCAAATGACTGGCAGAAAGGACTTATCGCAAAAATGCCAAAAAAGGGAGATTTATCAGACTGTAATAATTGGCGAGGCATAACTCTACTTTCAATAGCGTCGAAAGTATTTACCAGAATCATTCTAATGCGAATCGAAAAAGCAGTTGAAAGTCAGCTAAGAGAAGAACAAGCAGGTTTCCGTAAAGGGCGATCGTGCACAGAACAGATCTTTGTACTACGAAACATTATTGAACAGTGCATTGAATGGCAAACAACTATATACTTAAATTTCATCGACTTCCAAAAGGCCTTTGACAGTATACATCGCGAGACCATGTG
>JAOBYE010706706.1:0-11431 GCA_025403585.1 Parazoanthus swiftii
TTTTGTTCAATGCAAGGGCGGATCCAGAAGCTCAGAGGGGACTGGGCCCGAACCAACAATTCTGCAAAGGAGGTCCCCTCCAAGTTTGAGTCCTCTGGCTGCTGGTCACACTAGTGTACTGTACAGTATACAGCCATCTGGTTGGCCTTTCTGCCAGTATTTAGTGTGCTGGTCTTTTTTCTTTTTTTATACTTGTACAGTTTCCGAGTCAATAAAATAGTTTTAGTTGCTGTTTTGTGTTTCCTGGCACTGAAAGGACCAATATGGGGAGCTGTTTTTATAATTTGTATTGTAAACTGCACTTGATATATCCTTAATTGGTCTTGAGGCTGGTTTAATTGGCAGTTGCAAAGCTTCAGATGTATAGTCAGAAAAACCTTTTGTGATCAAGATAACCAACTGCCTGAAGTAACCAGCTACTTACCAGCTTGTATTCTCTTGTTCAGTGCTGATAACCAATAGACAGTCAAATGAAGCAAAAGTGTGTAAATTTTTAAAGTACCCTTTAGGCTATGGCTCAGGTTGTTTCAAAAATGTTTTAGCATTGGGCTACAGACAAATTCACTCTGAAGTGATAAACCACGGTGTTTGGCAGAAATAAAAAAAAATCACTGCGAAACAGATTTTTTGGTGCATTCACTTTCTTAATATGGTAAAAAATAAAAAGAAGGCTTCAAAGAACTAGGATTGGAAAACAGTACAACAGTGGGTCCATATTGTGCAATTATATATTTCCATTTAAAAAATACAGCAAAAAAAAGAATGTGTGGGAAAGGAAAACAAAGACATCTTCAAACAAAACTCAATTTATTGAACTAAATTTCACACAGTATTACATCGTATTATTTTGTGACTCGACTGGCTTAGATCTTATTAGTTTTTGTATCCGGTCTAAAATAATCTCGTTGTTGCATCGGCAGCAATCTGCGTCATAAGGTGGGTCGACAAACAAAACTCCCATAACTGACAAAACCTCGCTCTCGACACCAGCTTCGTTAACTGGAATACGGTTTTTCTCCAGCCATTCCCTCAGCTGAATCCTTCTTGTTCTTAATTCCAGTTGGCTAAAGTTTGACTCTTTAAAATCACCTATTAAAAGTTCGATTTTCTCTTGTTCTTCTTCAGTTAGAGTATCTTTCATAATCTCGATATTTCTCACTGCGTGACCACACAGAAATGATAACTGGAAACGCGCTGTTAGGTCTTGAAGATTTTCCAACAGCACAACACTTCGAGTGACAGGATCAATTGTATATATCCAACCAGTTTTCACCGTTCCATCTGCAATGCGAATGTTTGCTTTTCTGTTGACATATTTCTCAAGAATTGAAGTCAAACACAGACTTGCAAGACCAAGACCTGCTTCGCCTTGTTCCTCCGCCATGTTTTATTTTCACAACGAAAGACTTTGAAGGACTTCGTGTATGCCAAGACAAAGTGAACTTGTCCTATTTCACCACTGACACTGACGACTCTTCACCGAGAACTCGTCACCGACGACTTTTCACCAATAACACGTAACCGACGACTCTTCACCGAGAACTCGTCACCGACGACTTTTCACCAATAATAACACGTAACCGACGACTCTTCACCGAGAACTCGTCACCGACGACTCTTCACCGAGAACTCGTCACCGACGACTTTTCGCCGAGAACTCGTCACCGACGACTCTTCACCGAGAACTCGACACCGACGACTCGTCACGGAGAACTCGTCACCGACGACTCTTCACCGAGAACTCGTAACCGACGACTCTTCACATAGAACTCGTCACCAACAACTCGTAACCGACGACTCTTCACCGAGAACTTGTCACCGACGACTCTTCACCGAGAATTCGACACCGACGACTCTTCACCGAGGAACTCTTCACCGACGACTCTTCACCGAGAAACTCTTCACCGACGACTCTTCATCGAGAACTCGACACCGACTACTCTTCACCGACGACTCTTCACCGAGAACTCGTCACCGACGACTCTTCACCGAGAACTCGTCACCGACGACTCTTCACCGACATGCAACTTTTTACCGACACTGCGAGAGTGCGTCACCAACAACTCGTCACCGACAACTCGTGAGTTTTTCGGGCCGGTACACGAGTGGGATTATTATGGTTTTCCTTAGTCGACAAAAAAAAAATATAATTTTAACAAGAATCGGACCCAGACCAACAGATTCGATCACCTATCACTCGCGCTTTACCACTAACCTGGTTGTGAAGCTCAACAGACTTTCAAAACAGGGCCGTAGCAAGGGGTAGGGCCGGAGGGGCCCGTGCCCCCCCCAGTTTTTTCCCCAGCAAATGTGTCAGATGTGTCAAGCTCAGCAAATTGCTCCAAGTTTGAGAAAAACTTGTCATATTTTACTAGTTTTACACACTCTTATTTTGTTTCAAATGGTGTTTAAAACCCAGGAAACACGTTTTTAGACAAACTAATTTTCAAAATTTCCCGGGGGAGCATGCCCCCGGACCCCCCTAGAAGGCTCACACCTTCGACTCTTGGCGGTGCCCCCCCAGTTTTCCAAGTCTTGCTACGGCCCTGCAAAAGGAGTGTACAAAGCTGCTTTGTTTTATGTTGAACGAACCGTGACGGTGCACGTTGCGTTGCCAATCTGTGCACATTACTTTCTTCATTGCTGTCAGCACAAATTTGACAACTGGTTGGTTGTTCATATCCAACTCAATACCTTTTGTGTTTTGTGCACGGTCAAGGCCAACGAACAAAAGAGAGAACAAAAACATACAACAAAGAAACAAGCCGAGTTTCATCATCAGTTACTCTATTAACTATGGATAAGACTGCTTTTTCAAGTATTTAAAAATCATCCCACTAATATCTTATAAAATAATCATTACATATCTAATGTATGCTACGAACGAGGAGTATATGCGAATAATCGTAGTTCTATTTTGTATAGAAACTAGTTGCATTTGAATACACTCCCGGTTAGAATTCCCCTACTGCACGATACTCCCAACTGTCCCATGCTGCTTCTAGGAGGCCATGCTGCTCCAATGGAAGCAATAGTGATGTTAAATGGGGAAGAAGAAGAAGAAGTGATTGGGGGGAAGAGAGGAGGGACCCTTTGCGATAAAACTGCCTCCAAATATTTCGAACGCCTCCCGATGATGAAAAAAACTTTATTTGTATCGAGAGGACTCGGTTCACCTTAAAGTGTAAACTAACGCAAGGCCCTACATAGCATTACACAACTTATCGTTTACAGAAGCAATAGTTAACAGAATTTATACTTTTTAGATATAAAGAAATGATGCAGTTACTTTGCATAAACTATCAAATTACAGTTTATAACAAAATTGGAAATATTTTATCTGTTTTTCTATATTTACATAATTGGAACCTGTTGATACGGTTTTGAGATTGGTAGGAATTGTACAGTCTTTCCTTTAAATGATCCATAATATATATATATATATATATATATATATAAGACGCTCAGAAATATTTTTCTTATACTTGTTTTGAAAACTTCGGTCGTACGTATATTTGTACGTCTAGCTTGAATGGCAAATGTCGCTTTTTCATAGTGATAGCAAACTTCTTCCTCTTCTATCGGAAGAAATATAACCATTTAATCAGTTGAATACGCAATGATGCATTTTGGAAATTAAAACCTTGCAATAAGGTAAAAAGTAAATCATTTGGTCACGGGATGTTTTGCTTTGCGTAACAATTTGCTTCCTCCTCCAAGGATATCGCTTTCTTCAGAAAAGATTTTGGACAGAAAAAAGTCGGCGATTGTGTATCTATAAGCGTTGCTATTCATGAGTAATAGAAGATTGACAACAGTTGCCGAGTCGTGTCGAATGCAGCTTGTATGCTGTTTGGTGTTTCGTTTCCAGACGGACTCCACTTCCATTGAAACTGTTTGGTTATGGGGATGAGCCCCGCCAGTGCATGTTGAAATAGTGAGAATATGGTAAACCGCTATTGTAGTGCCGGAAACATAAATACAGAAACACTCCAGAGAATATAACAACAAAAACGCCTTGTATGCTACATATTTCAGACGGTATTCTGGGTCTGTTATTTTAACAAACTTGGGGAGAAAATTCAATGTAAACATGAGCAGAGTTAAAGAACTATCTTCCAATAAAAAACCAATGTACTGCAAGGTTTTTATCAAGTGCGGTCGATAAAGGAGAGTTAGAATATTAAAAATCACAACCAGTATTAGCATAAAAGAGATCCTGTAGAAGTATTTTCTTTTGAGAACATGGATGAAGATGCGACCAATTCCTGGAAACCATGGCAGTTGGCCAGCGTACAGCATCAAAATGATTGAAGACGCAATGGTTACCATAAGCCAGCCAGTTATCAGAAGTTGAGGGTGTAAAAAGAGGGTGAAGTCGCGACATAGCGTAGTTGTCCGAAACTCTCTGAAGAAACAGTCACACGCCCATATCATAAACAGCAGGATTCCTACCAGTCGAATCACGAGAATACACCAAACTGTGGTCCACTTTAAAAGACGAAGTCTGGATTTTTTCTTTGGCGAGGGATCGTTTCGTAGCCTGGCAATTATCTGCTGTTAAGATAAATCAAAACGTTAGTAAGTCGTGTTTTAAAACACGCGCAAGTTATTACTAGAACAAATTCAAATTGCTTTTAAAACTCGGCCAGTTTCTTTATTATAGGTTGTTGTTCCCTTTTTTTGCTTGTTTGCATTGACGATGCACAAAACACTAAAGGTATTGAAATGCAAATGACAACTATAACCAATAAGATTTTTTTCGTACTCACACATTGAGCAAGTAAAGCAATGTGCACTGTCACGGTTCGTTCAACCTAAGACAAAACAAATTTGTACACTACTTTAATTTCGAAGGAGTTGTTGAGCTTTTAGCCACTAATTATAAGTTCTATCAACTTTGGTTACGCCAACTGTTTCACACGCTTTCCGTATGTTAAAACACACGACGTAAGTAGAAAGAAACATACAACTGCCATTACTAGTCTCAGATTCCCTGATAAGCCCCAAGACTTCAAAACTGACTTCCTCTCCATCATTTACTTTAAGAACATATATATGGACATAGTTTGTAACTAAATGCTTTGAATAGCGAATAAACTGTTAATTACGACAAGAAAGTATTGTACTACATGTACAATACGGCACCACAATGAAATGAAGATCGTTCGCGGGCTTTGGTTTTGGACTTGTGTCACCACATATGCTGTTTAGTTTTGCTTGTAATCATTTACCAATTAAGCCTTGGGTATTGCAATACATGTATTGGAAAACGAATTGCTTGGCGGGTGTATTTTTGATCGGTTCATCCCGGCGGATTTATAATGGTTCGCTGAGTCATTTCCATGTATGCACGTGTACAACAATTGTAAGGGACTAATTTCAGGGCAAGTACCAAGTATACGTGTATAGCGTATAATTTGCGGCAATAACAATGATTAAATGAGAAAAGCTGCGAATCAATTGTATTCGTTCTGTCATGTTAAGTTATGAACGAGGCTCATTAAAGTTTTTAGAATTAGCTATCGAGCCCGAGCTTCAGCCGGTTCTCAAATTGTTCTTAAATTTTGGCCAATCTGAGCCTCGTTGTTCTTATAATTAAACTTGTTCTTGGAAAAAAAGTGTAATGACTTGAACCGTTTAAAGTAGTGTTGACAGCACAAATTGTTTAATAGCATCGAGACGTACCCTAAGTCCTATATGTGTAAAGAAAAAAAAAGGATCAAATTTGACGAACACCCCCGGAAATAAAAAAAAATGTAAACAATATCGGAAGCTTTTTGCTTACCGTACTCTCAGTTGAAGCTGATTCCTCGCTTATAATTTGGCTTAGGTTGTTACTCGAAGCAGTTGACATTCTTCACCAAGGAACGTAGTGCGGGGAGCTCTTGACATCCAATGTATCAATTAACCGTTAAGCGTCAAGTGTGTTAACACACAAACGACCTGCAGGCCGCGACCTGATTAATTAATTAAATATGAAACCTTTCGCGATATCGGCGCGTTTCAGTTTCCCACAAAATTATTTTCCTTTCGCTTTTTGCTATGTAGAATGCTGCATGGCAGGGTAAAGAAAGCTCAGGATCTATGAGAAAAAGTAAAGTACTGGCAGCTAATGGAAAGATAGCTAGTATATTTTTGTTGCCTCCTTTAGGACAGAGAACTGAAGGGCGAATTAAGTGCACTCACTTTCATATCGAGAGGAAAAAAGACACGATATTATAATGCGCCGCCTTTTTGGTCAACTTTTTTCTCTTTGCAGAGGATAGAAACGAAGTTTGATGTCCAAATTAATACTCATATCTGCTTGCAGGGTACGTTAACAGAGTATCCTAAACTGTTCGGAAAATTCCAGTTTCTAAAAGGAAGTATTTCTGTAAACGTTTACGCTGGCTGCTACATAAAGCATAGGTTCAGCACGTACGGCTGTCTTTGTTCCCATCCAACGAGTTACACACGACACATGGGGTTTCACTTTCGAAGATTCGCAATTTACTCGTCTCAACTGCTCGGCAGCATTGTGTCTCAGGGCTAAATAATTTCATGGTAAATAAATGAATCAAAATTTGATCGTGAAATGACTTTTTACCGCCACAAGGCAAAGCTAAATCTTGCACTAGCAAATGATGTTTTATTGGCAAGTGATACAAAACAAATGTTCCTTTTCATTTGGAATTTTCTGAATATGCCACAAGATTTTCAGTCCAGCGTGGCTGTCGCCTTTACCGGTCGAAGTGGCGAACATGATTGACATTGCAGCCTGTGTAACAAAAGAACAAATTGACGACAGCTACAACAATCTGCCATTTAGTCCTGGGCAATTAGTTCAAACATTGGAAACGTTCGTGTTCGACATCGAAAAAACGGAAAGTTACATGCAATGCGCGACAGTTTCCTAAACATTACCATCCCTTCCTGTGTTGTACTGTCAGCAAGACCCGGCTCCCGTTCCCGTGAAAATTCCCACCAGCAAATCTCGCCAAACAGTTTTCAGTTATTCTTACCTCTTTTACTCACGGGTATATCATGGCCTGGAACCTTCTCCCAAAGGACGCTGTTGACGCTAGACGATTTTAAGGGATTTTCAGTCTGACGCTCTGCCGGATATTGGATCGATGCGTGCCCCCTTTTTTATGAAAACCAGTTAACTGACATCTGATGTAATTGTCTTTGATCAAAATGGTTCGTGTCTATCAAATTTGTAGATTACCAAAACCACCAGATGCCCACCGCAACTGGAAAGCCCAAAGGCGTAACAATACATGACCGTTTTCTGCTCGATCCACTTCCAAGCGGACCGGCAATGACTACCATACTGCCACGAGGAGGTAATGCTACTTAATGAAAAGGGGGAGAGGGATACCAACCCATAATTAGAGAGTATACTTTCCGCGGGAATGCTGCCTCCAAATGATAAGAACGTCTCTGATGATGATGATGATGATGATGATGATGATGATGATGATGATGATGATGATGATGATGATGGTGGTGGTGGTGGTGATGGTGATGACCATTAAAGATATACTTGTTATTCTTCAGGTTGACCTTCTCTATATGCAGAGCTTGCGAGGCATTCGTGACATTCACGAGAGTGGAGTAGACGAAGAAAGCTTCTCCGAGGTTCGTATGCTATATTAAGTTTCTTTAGCTTTGCTCGGACATGCCCAATTTCTCACCAGCAACATAGCGCGCCAATGGAAGATTTTGTGCGGACAAATAACCAATCTGGCCGGACACTGTTCGTTGACTGACCGTTATTTTAAGCCCAGATTCTTGGATATTCGTCCGTTGTTGTTTTGTTATGGAATGTATCTTACTAGGGTCCCGGGCATTCTAGTACAACACTGACGTCACATTACAACTGATGGTTGATGGTGTTTGCTTCCCAGATCATTCCCATCGAGTCATTCGAGACACAAAGTGCCGACGGTCGCTTTGTTCCCATGGTACCAAGCGGTGAAAACATTCAGCTGACCTTTGCTAACCGTGCGGAGTACGTTGAACGGGCGTTACAGTACCGTATGCACGAGATGGACCGGCAAGTCGAGGCGATACGGGAGGGCATGGCATGGATCATTCCAGTTCCACTACTGTCGTTGTTAACCGGGGGTAAACTGGAGCAGCTGGTCTGTGGGTCGGCCGAGGTGAATATTGATGTACTCAAGAAGGTCGTGAGGTAAGTGGGTATTCCTTCAATGCAAGTCTTGTATAAGGAACAGGAAGGTTTATTCAAAAAAGAATACTAATTTATCTTAAGTATGCGATTTGTTTTTTTATCAAGTAAGTGATATGATCCCTTTGGAGGTTAAACTATTTACCTAAATCACTCATTGCACCCGGTCTCATCTCCCCCCCCCCCCCCCCACCCCACCTCTTGTCCTGCCCTTGGAGGTTCAACTCTACATAAGCCACTCAGTGCGCCCGCCCTAACCCTTTCCCCAACCCCAGCTCTTGTCCTCTCCTGTTTACCAAGCTGCTTTATGTCTCAGATACCGTGAAGTGGACGCAAATGACACACATGTTATCTGGCTTTGGAACACCCTCGAGTCGTTCACAAATGAAGAGCGTGTTCTGTTCATGCGCTTTGTGTCCGGTCGGTCACGGCTTCCCGCCAGCGTGACGGATGTGTCGCAGCGGTTCCAGATTGTCAAAGTGGACAGAGTAAGTGAAATTAAAATAGAACTCAATTATATTTTTTGTTTATTTATTGTTTATTCATTTAATTTTTTATGCTACTGAACCCTCTAGTAATTTAGCTTCATGCTACAATGAGAGTCATTAATCTTACTATTTATTTATTTATTTATTTATTAGTACTGTTATCGTTATCAATACCATAACGTTATCTTTATTGTTATAGTCATTGTCATTATCATTATTGTTGTTGTTGTTGTTGTTGTTACGTGTCAACACTTGCAATACATAGGCATTAATTAAGCCAAAATAACGATCGCTTTTACCCGTAGGATCCTGACAGCCTACCAACCGCTCAAACCTGCTTCTTCCAGCTTCGACTGCCGCCTTACACTAGTCAAGAAGTGATGGCGGACCGGCTGCGGTACGCCATCAACAACTGTCGCTCAATAGACATGGACAACTACATGCTTACCCGCAATGCAGACGATGGAGAAGGCTCCGATGACGAGTATTGAACTATGACGAGTGTTGAACCATGACGAGTACTGAACCATGACAAGTACTGAACCATGACAAGTACTGAACCATGACAAGTACTGAACCATGACGAGTGTTGATCTATGACGAGTACTGAACCATGACGAGTATTGAATCATGACGAGTATTTAACCATGACAAGTACTGAACCATGACGAGCTTGAACCATTCGCTTTATTCGATTTCAATTTGCCCTATTTCACCATGAGGTCATAGCTTTGTCAATGAAATCAATAAAGATCGCTCAGTGTATTTTAGATAGTTTCATGTCACTTATATATAGACTTCGATTGATGGGATCACATTCATTAAAGTTTGAGTCGTTGAACATTGTTTTGTAGCTTTTTATACGACGAAAAAGGTTTGCATTCAGTTATGCCCTGCTTCAATCCCACAATGTAATAGTGATACCTATAACTGAAAGAGATTTAACGAACTGTGATGTAATGGTGTAATAGGGCAAGAACATAAGTCAAAAACCAATTGTAGCTCTGTATAGTGTAGTGTTTTAGTATTTTGTACAGGTCGTGTTTTACTCCATATAAACAATTTATTTAATTTTCACAGAGCCTTTTAGTTCACTAAAGGCAGTAAATAAGCCAGTCGTGACATGGCCCGGATTTCCATGTTACGGTTTTCATTAAAAGCTCCATAATTTTAGTGTGTGTAAACAATGACTTCATCAATATTACCGTTTGAATAACATGTTTTAACACTTGTTTCTCAGAAACTCTTCAACATATCGCGACAAAATATTCAATGACAATGAAATGCAGTGTGTGAACTCTGTTCCGGTTTTGCCTATTTTATGCTTAAGATCAAGTTAAACAATATAAAGATTCTCCTGTTACGAGACGAGAAATGTCGCATATTATCGGGCTAGAAATCACGATAACCTACGTATTTATAAAGGTGACGATTGTGTACAATTTACCTAATTGTTTTAATTTCATATATCTATTTTTGTATAGAAAAAAAATGAACTGGAATTTCCCTTTTTGTGGTGTTGTTTTTAGTTTCCACTCAGAAAACTCAGTGACAATTTTTCTTTAAAGTCAGACCAAGAATGAAATGTGATATAATTTGATTTTCATTCTTTGAAGGTTGGTAATAAGAGTCATCGAGAAACTGTCAGCCTAAACTAAAATTAGATTAAAAATTAAAATTAAATTAACGCGTCTTATCAGCACCAATCGAAGTTGTACTATATATATATTTCAACTATACCTAATACATGTATTTTATGATCGAATTTTGAATATTTTTAGAAAATGAGATCTATGGTCATTTGATAACCATAATTATATCTTGTGGATGTACTATATTAATATATGGAGCAAAATCGTTTAAATATCTTTCTTCCACTCTGGGAATGAATTTTGAAATATACGAATTTGACGGTTGATCGCGTTTTTACCATTTCATTTCTTTTGACCATGAACTAATTATTGTTCTCCACATAACTATTCTGACATTTTGGTTTTTCTTAGGTCGAGAAATATCATGATCCAAAAGAACGTAGCCAGTATGTCTCTGCCACGTTAATTATCGAAACTAGTCTTTTTTAGCCAGTTGGAGTGTGTTTATTCTACAAAATGTTAAAAGCCTGTATTGTATGTTGCGTGACAGTGTGTAACACAATTCATTAGATTACGAGTAACTTATTAGCCAATAATCGTGTAAATGTCAGGAAATAAAGAGTGAAACAGGCTGAGGAGCGTCTCGTCACCTAAAGCGAGAATGATTATAAAGGGGAGCTGCAGGTCGTATCTTGGTTGTGACCAGGGAGGTTGAAGAGGAGATTTAAAAGGGAAAAACCTTATTAGACCGCAACAAACATTGTTCCAAGGCCCACCTGGAATTCGTCTTTTAAACATGAACTCAATAAATTAACTTTAAACTTGCCTGAAATCAAAAAAAAAAATTAAATTAAAAAAATGAATAAAAACTCCTTCAAAGAAAGAAACTCGCGCCCATCTCTTTTCCTCCCACACTATCTCAAAAACTCTCAAATTATTTGTGAACCTGTGTTATCTTCGGTACTGTGTCGCTATGACTCGAATTACTGAAACCGAGGCATCGGCAGAATATGACGTAATTACACGGAATGTAGATCCCCCTTAATTAAGATTCGAAGCAACATCCACAAGGAACCAATGTTTTCACTTTAATCTTGGTACACATATCTCAGTCACCGGCTGGTTACTTTCTTTCACTTTAATCTTGGTACACATATCTCAGTCACCGGCTGGTT
>JAOBYE010706717.1:0-11430 GCA_025403585.1 Parazoanthus swiftii
TACTACTACTACTACTACTACTACTACTACTACTACTACTAATAATAATAATAATAATAATAATAATAATAATAATAGTAATAGTAATAATGATAATAACAATATTGATGATGATGATGATGTTGATGTTGATGATGATGATGTTGATGTTGATGATGTTGATGATGGTGATGATGACGATGATGTTGTGCAAGCGGTGGAGGTCTGCTATTTGAAACTGATGAGAACAACGCGAAGTTTCGAGAAATGCTCCTTTTGCCTTCCTTATACTCAGTAAATGAAGTCTTTACTTCAGACCACGCAGCAGTCTTTGGTGATTATACTTGGTGTTAAGTTTTAAGCCATCACTTTAAAATTCAAAGAAATATCAAACCGTAGAAGAGGAGATATCATTTCATCTATCTAACTCAAAGTGAAGCAAAGTATAATTTCTTCGTTCATTATTAATCGGTTAAAATTTCGTGATTCCAAACGGCGTCATAACAACAGTTGCCAGTGAGTGTTCAGATCAGTGATGGAAATAACCACTGTATGTTTCTTACCTGTCAAGTTAAACAATGAAACGTAAACACACAAACTGATAAAGCAAAAACGAAAGTGTTTAGGCATGTAATCAAGTTAAATGGGCCCACAACTGGTCCTCTAAGTCTTGTCCGCAGGGGCTCCGCTTCTCCGGATCGGCCTTCGGCTTCACCGCTCTTGGCCTCTCTTCGCTCGGCAGTTTGCCCTCCCAGGACTGAATGCTCCTTGGTCAGCACTCTCTAAACACTGTTGTTTTCCTGCATGTGTTTGATTCTATCTAACAGATGCTAACTGTTTATTAAAATCACTCTACTGCACCTGGTAAAGGTATCATACTGGAGGGGAGGGGGACGGGTGCCACACCTAACCAACTGTTAAGAACACCTGGGTATACCTGACAAATTGGAACAGACTGGTATAGCTCTACCAAAAACATCTAGACAAGGATGTTACTGATGTACGCATACAAAAAGAATACCACTTTTCAAAAATACGCCTCACAAAGTAAAACAAAACAAAAATGATTCAAAAGTGCCGCTTGAGATCCCATAGGTCGAAGATGATTGACTTACCATTAATGTACTGAGTGAAAGCAATTTCATTTGGGGCTCAAATATTACCCGCATTAACAATAAGCATTTAGAAATTAGGGGGTTTTTTTTGAAAAAAACTAAATTAACTTAGTTATTGTCCGTCGAAAAAAGAAAATTGATTCTTCTGATATTTCGTTTTTACACTAATACACAAAACTTGCTCATATAGAACACAAATAAGGCTTAAATGGTCGGTGAAAAAGTTCAAGCAGTTCTTGGTTACAATGCGGTTTTAAAGATCTATGATATTGCGACTGCAAGTTCTAATTAGGCGCCAAAAAGACGGCTTTCTTTCTGGTCTTCACTATTGATGCAAAGCTAAAAGACCGCTTTTTTTAAAATACAAATTATCCATGCTGGGAGAAATACAAATGACAATTATTTCCACCTAACTTAGAAAAATATGTTTATATGAAAATACAATGTCAAGTTTGTTTGGCAGTTTTTTGCATAACTATAAAAAGAGGTGAACGAACCGCAAAAACTATTGGTTAAACTTAAAATGCAATTGCTAGAAAGATTTGTGTGTCAATTACAAATGTTTTTCTTCACTGAATTTGTTTTAGTTCGCCTTCGAAATTCGTGATCGAAAAGAAATTAATATCGAGTTTGACCTGCTCAGAAACCTAATGAGTTTGATTGCATGCAGTTTTTTTAAACATTTAGCTATTCAAAATGCAAAAGACATAATAAGTGCATTTTCTGGCAAATTGGGAAAACATTTGAACAATTTTACGGTTAAAATGTATTTGTTTAAGGCAACTGAATACACTGTACTGTTTAGTGATATTTTTTTTTATCTCAAACTGAAACAGTTTAAGGATTCGTGCCTAATGGGTTCATCTGAGTCATAAAGAGCGTTTTTTTTTCAAACTTTTTTTATTTTTCGAATATAAAGAACAACGCAGAATAGTGCACCACCACTTGTGAAATGCAGACACGCTAATTAAAATGTTGGTTGATTGATTGAAAGCGGCCGCGAGAACGAGCAACGCGAGGTAGCAAGAAATAGCTTCATCAATGGTTTAGAGACGGAAGCCGATCAACGAGATAGAAGAAATATATTTAGTAATTTTTGAAAGTTCGTCTTTCTAGTGACAAACGATACTTGTCAGTATCTGTTCAAGATAATCGGTCTGCACAAAAATATTGATGTATCAAAATCAAACTCAAACTCATTTGTGGCTTGTCCCTTCTGATCCAAAGCTTGCTAGGAGCGCGCGTAATGAAGCAGCAACAACTCAGCAGTAGGGTAAAAAAAGATTGCTAACTCGTGTTTGTTTAGCATTTCTAGTACAGTTGCACTTTATGGACGCGCAAAGGCAGTTTTAATTTGCGTCTAGTTTAACCACTTTTCATTTTCAAAGTCACAAATGTATTTTGCCTTTCTTACAGAAATAGGCAGGTTCATGTTTTAAGGACGTTTGATTAGGGTGAAAAAATAATGTGTCATTAGCCACGAACAAGGTTTTAGTTTTAATAAAAACTCAAAGTTATTATTGATCGAATAAGGGTTTATAGTTTTAATAAAAACCCTAAAGTCATTGTTGAGGTATACTGAGTTTTAGACTTTGGCTTTGTGTTTATTTTAGTAATATGCTCCTTTTGAACGCCGGCCCGGCGGAACCGAGATGTTGTTTAAGTAATCACTACTCTTTCTCTTAAAATTATTCAAGAAGCATGGCGCCAAAACTCTAAGTGCTAATGTTGAAACAACTACTAAATAAAGTTTTTATTATAAAAACGAGATGAGATCATTTAGATTACCGATATATTTCCCACCTTATTCGGTTTAAACGGCTGTTAGCAAAGTTAAAAGAAAGATTTTTTTTTTCAAGTTTGCAAAATATTTCACAAACAAAACAAAGTTATTTTTGTTCTTATTGAAATCTCAAATGTGGTCGGAAGTTCGTCTCTCGTAATTATCGTAATTAGATGCCTTGCTCTTTCTCGCCTTTATCCAAACAAAAACGGGAAGAAAAAAACTAGTTAAAAGCCGCTTGGAGTAATATTTTATTAATATCATTTATTAGCCGGCTCGCACTAGAGGCTTTAAGTGCACTTCTGAATGGCAAAATCTGTCATTCTCAACCGTGTGCCCTGAGTTCTCTTTCGTTGCTATGGAATCATATCGACTTCAAGGTGCCGAAGTGCACTTCAAGTGCAGTTAAACCCACACATGAGCGCGCACTCAGGCAACAATTAACCAATCAGAACACAGCCAACACAACTTTTGTTTCGCGCTTAAGGTAACTGACGGGTTAATCACAAAGTGGCATGTGCTTTTGCGAGTCTAACGGGATTTCTTCTCAAGCCTAATTTAAGTCGATCTCAAGTGTACTTTGCGGTAAGTGTGCTTGGCATGGGTTGCATTTGGACTTCTAATGCCTATGATGACTTAAACTCGTCTCGCATTTCGGCGGAAGCATTGTATCATGTTCACCTTATCGGTTCGTAAAAGAGTTTAAAAAGTGATCGTTCTAACTCTTTTCGGCAAAAGGTTGTGAGACAGTGAGCAGCGACATCGCGGACGACCTCAGACACTTTGAAGTAAGGGACGGTTGAAACTGTTAGTTAGGATTTAGAAGTATGTCTGCAATTTTCCTTTCAAACCATACCAGTGCTGGAACTGCATTTAGCGACTGGAGTCATTTGAACCCACTTACTCGGGCTGGAGATGTACTGAAAGATGAACTTACACTTAACAAAACAATTGGATTTACATCGGATAATAACTCGTTTCCTGAATCGATATTCTGCAATGAAGTGCAAATGAACGAGCGTTTGCCGAAAGCGATTCAAACAGTTGTTTATTGTTTAATTATGCTGTTCGCATTGTTCGGTAATTGTCTCGTTATTGGAATCTTTGTCAAAAACCCCAACATGAGGACACCTGTGCACTACCTCATAACCAATATGGCTGCCAGCGATGTGCTTTTTCCATGTTTCGTTCTCCCGGTGAAGTTGACCGAGATTCACGCAGGACGCTGGCTCATTGGAGGAGGTTTTGGATCGTTTCTCTGCAAACTTCTCATCTTTTTAAGTGATATTTCTACTGCAGTTTCAGTAGAGAGCCTTGTTTTTGTTGCCGTGGACAGGTTTGTTGCAGTGCTGCTACCACTGAGAAAACCTCTTTTTACTGCAAAGCGAATCTGGTTTGTTCTCTGCCTCACCTGGATAGTGGCTGCATTTTTCCACTGGCCTTATTTCTTGGTGTTTAAAGTTCTCAAAACCCAAAACCACTTGCACTGTATCCCCGACTGGAGCTTGCTCGGAAAAGACGCACATAAGAACTTCTACTTGGTACTCTTTTTCCTAGTTTTCGCGGCTCCTGTCATCTTTTTGACGATACTGTACTCTGCAGTAGCAATAGAGCTCGCGAGGAAAACTGGCTTTCGAAACTGCGGTGCTTTGGAAAGGAGAAGAAGAAGAAGAGAAAACAAGAGAGTTATGAAGATGATGGTTGTAGTGGTGTTTGTGTTTGTAATAAGCTACGCCCCGTCGCACTTCGCCATTTTAAGTTACCTTTACGCTCCAGTAATTATACAATGCAACAAATCGCTATTTTTAGCAGTTGTTCGAATTATGTCACACTGCAATTGTGCAACTAATCCAGTGATATATTTCATGTTCAGTAAGAACTACTTTCTTGCTGCGAAGTCCTTATTTAAACTTCACAAACAAAGAGACAGGGTTTGATAATAACTGAAATTTGAAGTAAGAGCCAGAACCATTTTCCGTGTTATACTAATGCGGTTCAATATCTATTGAAAACGCAGCAAATTAATCGTCTTTACACTGGCGTTTTCGCTTCTTCGTTCTGCACTCATCCACACGACAATACCTCATCGCTTCGAAAACGATAGTTAGCTTATGAAGATTGGGCATGACAGCTTTAACAATGTCGTGTGTTCAAAACTGATTTAGTCCTTTCTTCAGGAACTCAGCTTTAATGTTCTTAAAAAAATTTTTTTGTATTTTATGGAAATGTGTCTGTATAAAAACATTTAAAGGCAGTTCCTAGCATATAACTCATTTGATATATGTATTCAAATATGTTGCTATCATCTGTTTACCAAAATCAAACTTAAAATTGCTCTCTTACGATTCTCTGTTTCAATTTTAAAATTACAGTATACCTGCGGTAGAATAAACCATTCTTTGTTAGTTCAGTCTGAGACGTGTTCCTCAACCTTTTCTTAAACTTTGGCATTTGGGGGTTTCAAGATTTTTGCAAAAGAAGTTCTTATGTATAGAAATGAGGATAGTCTTATCCATTACCCGGCTGTGTAACATCTAACATTCATGCATAAGGTACCCAAAATGCTTTGCTCTTTAGGAAGCTAGTGAGTTAGTTACACGTTTCAGTTAAACTTAACGAAACTTACGGCTCTGTATACTAGAAATGCATGTTTACCTGAATAAAATGTGAAATTGTAAATGTCCCAACGTTCTCTTGTCTTTGCTTCGTCAAGATGGCGTCAAAATTAGATTGATAAAAAGTGGATAATTATGCATTGATTACGCCACGTTTAGCTCACAGTGGCGGCAAAGCGACGAATCTAAGCTAAAGATAGCTTGCCTCATCGAGATAACTCGGGTGTCAAGTGTTTACATGGTAAAAACGTAACTCAGTGAGGCGGGTGCCCCGGGCCAGGAGCCGGGACACCCGGCTTGCAGGGTTTCACATGTAAACGCAACTTTAAAATTGAATAGAGAAGTGGCACCCGCCGAGCTGAGATATCTTTCTCCATGTAAACAGGGCCTAAGAACTAGTAAATTTGGCCGAGGCTCATTGCTCTCAAGTTTTGGCGATTTTAGCCTCAAATTGTTCTTAAATTGTTGTTATTAAATATGTGGTTTAAATCGAAGTCTTAGGTATTGCAATACATGGATTGGAAAACGAATTGCTTGGCGGGTATATTTTTGATCAATTCATCCCCCGCGGGCTTATCATGATCAAGGCTCAGTAAAGTTTTAAAAAAGTTAAGCTATCGAGCCCGAGCCTCAGCTTGTTCTTAAATTGTTCTTAAAATTTGGCCAATCTGAGCCTTGTTGCTCTTATAAAAAATGTGTGTAGTAGTAGTAGTAGTAGAGGAAGAAGAAAGGTAATAGTAGTAGCAGTAACGGCAACTTTAACACAAATTCAAATATCTTTAACATTTAGATACTACTGAGGTATAATAAAATCGTCCGACTTATAGACAAGCCATACTTAGCACAATTTGTTGTAGTTTATTATAATTTTTAAACGTAAAGGTGGGTCAACTGATAAAGATGGTTGTCCATTTAGCTGAAATTACACGAAAACATCGAAGAAAAAATATTGAAACAGAAATTCGCTCTCTCAGATGCCAAAAGTTGGATTCTGTCGGCATTTTGTTAACATATCGTGTAATAAAACATTTCAAAGCGTTTTTTAAGGAATAAAAGCTTGAAACAGCCACAATTAAAGATATTGTCCAGTCATCAAATTAGCCGACAAAGAAGGCGCTATAGTTGTTTGGCCACCGGCCCTTTACATTTGGCAAGCCTTTAAGAATACTCAGTTCCGATCAGCAAACTCTGCACCGAAGTAATGAAGACTTAAGACAACTAATGAGAAAACGTTAAAAGCAACGTCAACAAACTGATTTCGGGAAAAAGACCTGTCAAAAGCGGCTTGCAGCTAACCTTACACATTTGATTAAGATAAAACTTAAAACAATACCGGCCAGCTAACGCATCCGTAAGATTATAGTCTAATTCATCTTCTAGAAAAGAAAACAGTCGTTTGATTGTCAAATAACCTTCGCTTTCAATATTCTACATTTACAAAAAATCGGCATAGACATGTCGTTGTCATTTTCAGTACAAAAGTAAAGACCGTATCGACTTAGCGATGAGGGAAGCATTTAGTTTCAATTTTAGCACTACAAGAGCGATCTGATAAACGATAAACAACTTTGGGCAACTAAACACTTGCTATCAATAATCAATCACAGAACCATTTGCAGGCACTGTAACTTTTATTTAATAGGATCTAGCGTCAAAATTCAGTAGTTGATTTCACTTGCCAAAGATTGTTCGCCGAAGCTTGCCCGTTATGATATTATAGGCAACTCTGTAATGTGTACTGCGTCTCTGCTATTCCTTGGCTATAACGCGAAAGAAACAGCCCCATTTCAATGTTTTCTCTTTACAAAACCTTCATCAAACAATTAATGAAGACGGAAAAACTAATTCCCCATTCACACCAACGCTTAAACATGTCTTAAAGTTGTTTAACTAAACAGGTTCAAAAATTATATTCTTGCACACTGAGCAACGCCTTCGGCTCAAAATTTGTGGCATACAATTCCTAAAACAGATTATAGCCATCCAAGTTGGAATCAGCCCTAAATATTTTTATGCTTGCTAGTTAAGAAAACTTGAAAAAGTCAGTTTAATTAAACATGTTTATGTGTGAATAAGGCTTAAGACTCTTCCCTTTGACCAAAAATTGCGTTGTTTACATTTTTGTGTGTGAGTGCTTTGCTTTTGGGGACACAGTATAATTTCATCTGTACATTTATTCTTCTGGATTGTCGCAGAGACGCTTAACATCAACATTTCATATAGTCGGAGAACGCTTGCTATATCTTAATTAATAGTCCAGTTTCGTAATCGTAGTTGCCGCTGATTACAATGACTACAGACTCTTTTACTCAGCATTAGCCTCGACTTGGTGTTGAATATTCAATGAAACAACTAACATCAAGACTAGGCTAATGCTGAGTAAATGAGTCTGCAGTCATTGTAATCAGCGGCAAATTTGAAAACGAAACTGGGTTTGAACTCATGTAGCTTGTTGTCGCTGTGCACATGCAATCGTTGTAGCAGCAACGCGCTGCAGTGCCTCGTGTGTGCCGACATAAGGGGTTTTCTATTAATAACTTCCTCAGTTACGAATGGTACAGACGATGAATTGGAACTTAACAATGCCATCGCATGCTGAGTAGAATCCCTTGTTGAAATGTAAAAGTTGTATTTAAACTATTAGGTTTTGTTAAACGTTTTTCTCCCCTTTCATTTCCACTCGATAAACAAACTGCAGTACACTGGTTTGTACTAACTTGATGGTGACTTAAGAAAGGCCTGTCAAACCCAATTTCACTTTTCTTTTAGGAGTGTGTTGCATTAATTCTATTACGAAATAGGAATACATTAGGCAGGATTTTTCAATATTCTCTTGAAGAAGTAAAAATTGACATATTAGGATGACCTTAAAACACACAGCTTTCCTTCGTGTTCTTAAAAGAATTATGCTGCTTGATTGACGGGAAGGTGTTATACGATCAATCGAACTACCTTCAGTACATTTACACTTCAATACGTAATGTTCCAAGTATATTTTGGAGAAGTTTTCGTTCCTGTAAATGTCCCTCTCCTTGATTCTCTTTTTACGGTGGGTGGGATAGGCAATTCGGCCCTCCTAAAAATAGTTTGGCTATAATGCTGCTAGGCAAGAACTTTTCTAAGACAATACTAAATCAAATTTGTGACTAAGAAGCTCTTCTCGTTGCCAATGCAACTGCATTTTTGATTGACACGTTTATCAAAGAGCTGAAACTCTTTTCTTAAAGCAATCCGCTGAAAACAATTTTTCCATTGAAATCGTAAATCTGGTTAACACATGTCCGTTTCTGATATTTTAATCGACTTTAAGGTGATTTTCTGATCACATGAAGAAATCCAATATGGCTGTTATGAATCCAAGATGCTGAATGATGCTGATGCTGTCATATTTCGACATGACTAAATTAACTTAATGCCAAAAGATACACTATGGACTAACTAATTAGACTGTAAGGTTGCACGTCGTTAGCTCTTATAATGAAAACGTTAAGGAGTGGGACAAATTCGCCCGAGATTCGCTATCCCGTAATTTAAAAAAGCCCTGGGTTAACTGACGCCCCTATGTAATATGTGACGCCTGAGCATCTGCTAGATTATATATGACTGAAAAATGACTATCATTTTTTTTGTTTTCTCAGAACCTTGGACCGCTTCACTTATTGTTGCTACGCAAAGAAGTCCTTGAGCGTAGCAGTGGACTGTGATTCGCCCGGCGACGACTTTTCGAGCTGTGACGATCTAATGAAGAACAAAACCCTCCAAGTGTTTGTTTGGGTCCTCGGGCTTTTGGCACTGGTCGGCAATCTGTTCGTTATTTTGTGGAGAATCGCAATCAGAGAGAAAAACCGCGTGCAGTCCTTCCTTCTGACCAATTTAGCAGTCGCAGACCTGTTAATGGGGGTATATCTTCTAATAGTGGCCATCCAGGACGCCAAGTGGCGTGGGGACTACTTCAAGTATGATATTGCATGGCGCTCAGGGATACTCTGTCAGGTCGCTGGAGCCTTATCAATGCTTTCCAGTGAAGTATCTGTGTTAACACTTACAGCCATTACAACAGACCGCTTGATTTGTATTGTTTTTCCTTTCAAGTTTAAACGCCTCAATCTAAGGAAAACTTGCATTATTTGCCTCGTCATATGGACATTTGGAATAGTGATCTCATTCTTACCTATCGCTAACATCGGATACTTCTATGATAGGAAGAATGATGTGAACTTTTACGGGAGGTCTTCTGTCTGCCTTCCACTCCAACTTTCTGCCGATAGACCGGCCGGGTACGAGTACTCCGTTAGTATCTTCATAGGCTTGAACTTTGTCTCATTCATGTTTATCCTTATTGCTTATACTGTCATGTTTTGGTACGTGAAGAGAGCCGCTGCAGCCGTTCGCTCTACGAGCATGAAAAAGGAAACTGCAATGGCCAGAAGGCTGATATTCATTGTCCTGACAGATTTCTGTTGCTGGATGCCTGTCATAATAATTGGTATTTTAACACTGTTTGACAAGTTCTACGATCCTGAGAAAGAGGTCTACGTGTGGATTGCTGTGTTTGTACTTCCGGTGAATTCTAGCATCAACCCTATTCTGTATACCTTTTCAAATGTCAATGTTAAGACTAAAATGGCGTTAAAGAGCCAGAACCTTAGGGAAGCTATTCACAGCCGCATTTTGTCCAATGTGAAAGGTAAGGACTCATACTTTGATCTCTTAATCTAGACGTATTACCTGGAAAAGCTGAGCTATTTCTACTTAAAAGGCTTAATTGGCTTGAGGTCGCAGCAGATAAAAAAGGTACTTTATTACAGAATAATCGATACAGATAGGTAGATCAAAGTTAGTTGATACAGAGCTAACTGAAGGATATAGAATTATATAATTTTATTAAAGAAGTTTTATTATATAAAAAGGTAAAATAAAATTTACTCTTTTAGCTAAAAAAGGTTCTGCGGCCGTTTTTTTAACGTATCTCAAAAGTTCTCATTTACCTAATGTGAGAACATTTGTGACCGCAGATTTTTTTAAAAGTAGTATATCCAACTTTCCATTGCGTGAAAAAAGAAATATTTTTTCTTAAAAAAAAGTAGGGGTCATCGGGCTGTTTATGCCGTAAAGTTGGTAGTGAAGCTGGAGTTGGTTAGCGAGGGTAGAATTTAGTGGCAGAAGAGGGACACATGGGTGATGCACGAGGGAGACTACTTTACTTTACTTTACGAGATTACTTTCGCGGATTCGTAGGCATCCAGTTATTGTGAAATGCAGATATTCACTTTCATTTTCTCTGCATATTCCTTGATTTTCTCTTTCACTGCTTGTTGTTCGTGGCCGATCCGCATTATTTCACTTTTCATGATCTAATTTGTTTATAGTTCAGGATAAACGCCATATATGCAAAAATTCAGTAGAAATTTTTGTTTAACAGACTTTGCTTTTTACATTTGTTTCTCTTATCCTTTACCTCTGAAAAAGGTCAGAGAGTTGACCGAAACGTTGAGATACTTGTAATTTTAGTGTATTCATGTTTTATTTTACCTGCATGAATGTTTTGCTTTCCCAAGACAAAACTGCCCCTCCCTGGGCGTTGATGCGTGAAGGTAACAGCGCAGCCGAGGGGTACACCGTACAGACAGTTTACACGCCTAGCCCTCGTGCTAGTGACTCACAAGCCGGGGGAGCGCAGTATGATAAGAGAATGACCATCCCCGTAGCCACCAAGCTAAGGCTGATTGAAGTTCCGCAAATATTTCAGGAGGAAAACTCGAGCAGCATGGTAAGCTACAAAAAAACTTGCATTTACGTTTTATTTTATTTTGCTCTGCCTTGCAATTGTCTTGTCATGTTTTGTGTTGTCTCGAATCGCTTTGTCTTGTCTTGTCTTGTCTTGTCTTGTCTTGTCTTGTCTTGTCTTGTCTTGTCTTGAAATGCCTTGTTTTGTCTT
>JAOBYE010706728.1:0-11428 GCA_025403585.1 Parazoanthus swiftii
GTTGCTTAAGCTCTCTATTGAGAACGAGAAGACCGATTCACACGTGACAGCGCTTTGCGCTCTGATTGGCTGAACGTTACAGCGCTTTCCGTTCTGATTGGCTCAGGCGTTTCCTGTCTGAATCAGGAAAAAAAAGACCCGAATTTAATGCTCGCTCGCCTACGGCCGCGAGTAATAAGTTCTCTATTCTAATTTTTTTAGTTACTAATCAGCTATCTACGCTCAAATATTTGAATCATCGAGAGCCAACCCACAGTTTCAGCGGATGGACTCCCGTGTTTTTCAAAATTTCACTCCATTTGCCCTGAAGTTCGGTCCGTGTATTCAGCATTCGTGAAATGTTTGGTTGTTTGGTTGCTATAGGTACTAGAAAACCAGAACTATGACCACTTCGGAAATACAAGTTTTTGCAAAATGGCGTTTAAATACAAAACAACATTAGCTTTAAGTGCATTGTGTTTATCGCTAACATAAAAAAACACCATCAAAAACTTGTTTTACGTGAATAAAGCCTTTTTTTTGTTACAATATTCAGTCAGATGACCCATTATTAACACAAAATTGTGGACAACTCTCGATCGAATTCAAGAGGATTAGCAATTTGAAATAACGTGAAATAACTGTGCGTACTAACAACTAAAGAACGACTACTAACTGCGTGTTGTAACACAATCATCCTCTTTCATACTACTCGTACTTCTTTGGGTTTTTGCACGAAAACCTTTTTCATTGTATTTACTACCGTTTCATTGCACTTGTTTGTTTAGACAAATTTTCATTTTGTTATATTATTACATCATAAAACATTTCATCTGTATTTTTAGACAAAAAACTAATTAAACATAAGCCTGAATTCGTAGAATTTGGCGAATGGAGCCCCTTCAGCGAGTGTACGTGCTCTTGTGGCGGAGGAGTTCAGGTACAAACCCGAGCTTGTAACAGGCTGTCCAAGGGGCTTGGTGGATCCGGATGTGATCCTGAGAAAACGTATAGAACTCAGAAGTGCAACAACCAGCCTTGCATGGCTAGGTCAGGTAAGCGACGTGTTAATTCTGCAGCACAGGGTTCGTGCTCTTTCGACCTTGTGAAAGTCTATGACTTCCAGTGACTTTTCCATGACCTGTAGCAGTTTCCATGACCTAATTTGACCATCTGTTGGCTTAACAAATATCATAAACTGCCCTCGATATGAAATTTTTCCAGCATAGTACAAATGTTTGAGAGAGGAAACAGTCTCCCTAAGAAAATACTAATAAGTATTTACCCATATGTCTAATATCAGTGGAATCTAGCTTTCCGTAAATAAAATCTGACGAGTTTCTGTTTCATTCGGTTTTCATTTTCCACGACTTTTCATGACCCAAATAAAAATTCCACATTTTTCCAAGCCTGGTAAACGAATTTGTAAAATCCATGACTTTCCAGGTTTTCCATGACCCGTACGAACCTTGTAGCGGCCAAACTGAAAAGATATGCTACTCTCGAAAGCTTTTTGTAAGAACATACAAGTGTTACTCACCTAGATATGCACATCTACCCGCAAACTCGTATACGGTTGATGATCCTCTCTTTCAGGACGGGAGGGGTGGGTGCGCGTTGCTTCAACAGTCTTGAGTTAAGAGCTTAATACATTAACTTAAACGAAATAGGTACCTAAAGTTTAGTGACAATTATTTAGGTTATTTGGAATTATGACGTGTTTGGTAGAGCAGTTTAAGTTTTCATAGTTTTGAAAGGGAAGCTCTGCAAACTGTAAATCCGGCTGAAAATAAAACTGTTTTAATTTAATTTGTACCTGTCACTTTTGCATAGACGGAGAACAAAAAGAAAGAACACTTGCTGGTTCTTCTGGCAGGAAAGAGTTTTTGCATTTGCCGTTTAATAAGAAGTTTTTGTCCGGACAATTGTTTTATTTCTATTTAGGCAATTGTCTTAAAAACCCTTTTAACATAAAGTCGAAAACCGAAACTGACATTTAACTGTCAGTTAATAGCAAAATACGATTTTGTTTGCAGCCTAACACGTATGAAATCTTCAATGGTGCTTTACAACGCCCCGGAAAAGAACATCACCTAGCTTTTATGATGACCTAATGTAGCTTGATCTTAACAAGATGGTGTATGACAATTTTATTGCAATAAGATTATGATATGATAATATCTAAATAATAAAAAGATAACGAAATGGCATATCCACGGCGGTTTTTGCGCATTTTTTTTTCAAAATGAAATTACTTTTTAGTTGACCAATTTATATTATGGATGTCAATAGTTTAACAATTATGAAAGCCTTGTGTCGATTCAGTAAGAGTATCGTAAACACATTTGCAACTTGCAACTTTCCCACCTATTGCACATTTTCTAGAATACCTATTATCTCAGTATGTAGGAGAAATAGTTAAAAAAGCAAGGCACGATTTTGGAAATAGGCGGTTGCTGCAGGGTCAGTCCAAATGACATGAAAATTGACAAGAAACGTTCCCAGATTGTGTTGAATACATACCTACAACTTTGAGATCGAGAAATACTCTACCCAGGGCTTCACTGGTTTCGAGTTTAGATTCCGTTTTATGATGTCATTTCGCAGGCCCTATCATCAACGTTGTACCGGCCTTTAAAACGGCTAAAATGCGTTTTGCTTTGTATCTCGTAAACTAAAAACGCCGTAAACCTATATATTTCGGAGTTAGAATGGTAGTTATGGGATAAAACTTATTATGTTTTTTTTTGCAAAAATGGCCCTTTCTACCGAAAATTCCTCCTGTGTATCCTTGATAATGCTTTCGTCATTCTCTGACTTGTTCCTTTACATCACAGTATCTGGCACCTTCAGCATTGTTTGTATATCTTTAACCAGTTACACTGGATTTAAAAACCTCAACATACAAACACCCTTAGCTTGCAAACTGACACGGGTCATTGTACAAATTGTACAATCAAGACAAAATGAGGCATGTTTACCCACACGCAGACTATCCGTTTTTTGACATTATGTGACGTCATAATTGACTTAATAAACTACTAGTGTCTTTACATTGACTTAATTAAGCATTAGTTAACATGGATAGCGCTGACGCTAGTGAAATTGTAGTCATTGGGCACTTTAGCCAATGAAACAGCACTTGGCTAAATTAAGCGACTTGATATTTCAACTTTGTTTCATAAGCAATTTTAGGAATTTGTAAAAATTTGCTTTATCCCGTCTCGAAAAGACTTGCTAAACAGGTAAAATATTACAGGGTTTACAATTGTATAAGTAAAGGGAAAGTACGACGCCATATCCATAAGAACCTGTGATATGCTGTCGGATTGCATAAGGAATAACTTGAAAGTGACTATCCAAAATGGCACCCAAACTGCTGCGAAAGCCATTACCATCGTTAGTGACATAAAAGTAACGATTCTGTTCCTCCTTGCTCTTTTCTGCACGGCTTGTGGTGCGAGATGTAAGGATTTGTTCTGTTGGTGTAGCTTGATAACTATACCGGTGTACAGCGCGGCCAGGATCACAAATGGTGTAACGCTAAAGGAAATGAGGCACCCTAGAAAGATCTGCAGTGAATCGGCTTTACTTGGCTCTAGCTTGTTTGCTTCACAGTCCATCGTTTCCCATTTAGCTATACAGTAGACTTTGTCATTCCGTTGCACCACCTCATAGACGGAGAAATAGAAAGAGAGAGAGAGAGCTGAAAATCCCCAGATGAATGCAATGATTTTACAAAACCGCTTCGAAGAAACTAGCGGCTGCTTAAATGGAAACACCACACAGCGAAATCGCTCAACGGCAATTACAATCATCGTTAGAACCGAGACGGGAATTGAAAGGTCACCAGCGAACGGCAGAAACTTGCAGAGAATCGAGCCAAGGACCCCGTCAACTAACCATCCATTCCCGACAAACACTTTCAGCAAGTTGCGTGGTACAACAAACACCGGTACAAGCAAATCTGAAATTGCTATGTTGACCATAAAGTGGCTGTTGTGTGATCGGAGGGCACGAGTCTTGAACACGGTAATAACTAACAGTACATTTCCAACAAAGGAGAGTATTAGAAGGAGCAACCACAAGCCAGCCTTGAGGGGTTTAGCAACGTGGTTGCTTAGACCACAACTCTCAAAATGGGTCAAGTTAATGTCCAAAGGGTCACCAGTGACACTTTAATCCATTGTGATAGTAGCAAAGCTCTGTAAAAAGAGACATAAGGGCACTTCAACAAAATATTCCGGTTTATCACCAAACCTCTCTAAAAATTCAACGAGGGAGAGCTTTTTTTACAGGTTTAATACTTTTGTGGAACACCGAGTCAGTTTTGGAGTAAAGCTACACCACTAACTAGCAAACATAGTTATGATATAGCCCATATTTTAATACAAACTATTAACCCTAGCAGCCTTGAACAAAATTCAAAAAAGTCTCACGAACAAGGGGGGGGGGGGGGGATCAGACGGACCCCTCCCTCTGCTTTCGTCACAATTCATCCGATTGACATGATATTTGGCGCATATGATCAGTTTCCATTGTACTTTCAATTAAGCATAGTCACGTGGTACCTATTAATCTCCATGGCAACCGTGACGAGGGAAATTCCAAAATTTGGCCGCTTTCTTGGATTTTCAAGTTTTTCGGAGTTTATTCAAATTTGAGTAATAAATAATGAAAATGATGAGAAAACAGTATTTAACAATTAAAAACCACAAAGTAAGTAAAATCCGTTGCAAAATTGTTAGCATTTAGTCACTTTTAGAGAAAAGTTGCTTTGTTACTGAAGGCCGCGAACTGTACTTTAAGTAATTTGGAGCTAATAGCAGAAAAAACGGTCGGTAAACACCTAACTTCGACGATTTCGAGATCATTCGCTGTAAGGCGTGTTTCATTTTTTTCGTGCAGCAAATCTTGCAGCGCCGTTCGAGACATGCTGCATAAATCGTTGCAGCGTGTAGCACCCCTTGAATGGTCAAAATCGATGCGAAACTTACTGCAACGATCGACCGATGCGGAAAGTAGAATCGGGTTCTACTTTTTGCAGCCGTTGCAGCAACTTTTTTGAGCATTGCAGCGTATAACGCTCCCATTGCAGAAAGCCTCGCACTGGCTTAGTTTTAAAAACTCCTCGCGCACGGGTGAAAGCCCTTCCAAGAACAATTAGGACGAAGTTGAAGAAGAGAAACAACGACAACTAAACTCTCGGATAATGAAAAAAAATAGGCCTTTCGCATCTAGAAGTCACATGGTGCAAAATACACCATACTGGAGGGCAAAAGAATGTGCAAGACTCCAAAACAAAACACAATTCACTAGAAAAGTGCGTATTTTCTTTGTTTTGCATTTCCCTTTGGGGTCTTGCACATTTTTCCTTCCATTATATATACAAATTGATTATAGCGCGTTTTGTACCACGTGACCTCTAGCTGAACAAAGCCTATAAGCTCATTAAGCTTTAAGAAACACAAGTGTTTGTGGGTTTCATGTTAAGAGGCAAGGGATAGGCTGAAGAAGATTACACTCTTTTTTGTAAGAACCTTTATTTTTGGGCCGAG
This sequence comes from Parazoanthus swiftii, assembly GCA_025403585.1. Classification (NCBI taxonomy): domain Eukaryota; kingdom Metazoa; phylum Cnidaria; class Anthozoa; order Zoantharia; family Parazoanthidae; genus Parazoanthus; species Parazoanthus swiftii. The sequence goes on from JAOBYE010706728.1 coordinate 5,538, forward strand.
GCTGAGTGTTCTTAAATATTTTGGGAGTTTCAGTCTTAAATGTTCTTTAAATGTTCTTATACATACATCACTTAGTACACTTAGTGGGATGTAAACATCAACTTGCACAAACTAGCTGGAAGCGGAAATTAGCATGCGTACCAAATGCAGTAAACGTTTGATGAGACCTGACACAGTTTATCTAAAGATATATTCCCTACAACAATGTAAACTGCAATCACCTTGTGTAGGTAAGCGAATAGGGCCGAGTCCAATTTAAAAAATATATATATCACACTTCGTTTAGCCAAATTGAAGATAAATGTCTGAGCCTTTAGGCTAACAAAAATAATCACCTACGTAGAAATACCTGGTTTATAAAGCCGTTTAGTTAGAAAAATTGTGAAACTACAATAATGATAATTTGTGTTATCAAATATAAACTCGTGTTGTCATAAAACCGACTCTTTATTTGCCTTTGAAAAGATCTATAAGTTATATTTCGTAAACCATAGGGTACTACCATGTTCTTAGAGTCTTTTGTTTATAGATTATAGCAATAAAATCAACGTTAATGCCTTTTTCTCATTTCATGTGTCGTGATAATAGAATATCTATAGTAATAAAAACAAACAAACACCACTCACCAAGTATTTTGCACAAATTCTAAGCAAGATTTTCTCTTTCATCTGCTTTTTTAGAGCTATAATAAGAACTATAAGAAAATGATAAATAGAGTACTTACCGCAATAATTTATTTGTTTCAAGTCTTCCAAAGACGAAGTTTAAGAGCTGTTGTTGTTCCGTGAGTCTAAGATATGTGTGCCTCCAGTTTGTCTCTGTCTACTGAGATAAAGGTGCAAAACAATGCCTCTTATTTTTGTTTTGATGAATCGTCATTTGACAGACTTTGAATATGTATTTCTCTTCTGGTTCTAAACTGCCAGCGAAAAGCAAAATTTAGTCGTTATTCTTTTCAGGTGAAGCTTATAGCTGTTACATAAAATCTCGTCATTGTCATTTGCAAACTATGGTATTGCTATCTTCTTGGTTTTAAATTTCCAAGCTGAGTTTTCGGCGTGCGTGTAAATTTTTAGAACGCATAATAGATGTCATAAATAACAAGCTGGTATTAGCGATCGAAAACAAATGAATGCTTAGATCAGGGCGTAGCCAGAAAAAAGTTATGACTGAGGCAATATCCACTTAAAAATTTTCTTTCCAGGTATTTAGGATGTTAACTCATGACTATATTTAAACAAAACTCTTTAATCACGGATTATTCAACAGGAATTCGATATCAGATCCAGGACTATTGAGATGTGTCAGTCGGGAGAAGGAAAGAAAATTGATGTTAATGGATAAGGGTCAGTTTTTTTATCAAGATTAGTTAAAGAAACATGGTCATAGTTTGGAGTAGAAGCAAAAGGGCTTGCCAACTAATCGATAAAGAGTTTGCGGTGTTACTATGCCCTACTGGAGGACAACAGCATAACAAGGTCAGTCGGGTTTTGCCCGTTGCAAATGCCCGGTTGGAGTTTAATCCTTGCACCAATCTTTTGCCACGACTATTTGTTGTAATATAACTTCAAACATAGATAAATAATGTCTTGTGTAAAACGAAGTCCAAGTGTATGATGGGACGAAGGTTTCATACCTTGTAAAACATTGCTAATAACAAACAACAGTTGGGTCCAAATTGTTTGTCGCAAGTTCTACTTTCACTGTACTCCCGTTGTCAGCTAATATCATCATGCTGCCTGAAGACAATACAGGTTGAATTTGTATTTTTTTTTGTACTGAGATGTTTTTAATCTGCCATCTAGGAATAATTGATTAAACCTATAAAATGAACAGAAAAATTTGCAAGAAACTTAGTTTATAGAGATATTTAACTACTTTTGGTCACTCTGGTGCGGTTAACTACAAAATTCAACCAGTAATTTTGCTGACTGTTGGTATTTCAGATCAGCAATTTGCAATTTGACTATGGCTGCAAGTAAAGCTATTAAAAAAAATGACAGCCTTGGCTGAAAACGAGTTGATCGAGCTAGCAGACTAAGTTAATTGTCGTATAAAAAATTTCATAAGACATTAAAGACTTTCTGACAGAATTTCTGACGTATTTGCCAGACAGACTTTCTGAAATATTTGCCAGATTTTTAGTTGGAAAGTAGAGATTTAAAAAGAATCATTTTAGGGGGATAGTCCGGGCAGGCTAGATTTGGCGACTATAGGGGATTTTTGTACTTTTTCTTTTAGAAAGCGTTAGTCTGGTGTTCGGTGTAATCCACACTGTATTTTTTTCATTATTATTTTTTGTAGCTATCTTGCTTTCTTATTTCAAATTCGCTTTCATAAATTATTGTCTTTGATATCCTAAATGAACAAGCTTAGTTTCGAAACATTATTGACAAAACGTTTTTTATTATCGAGTCACAGGCGATAATTGTAAGTAAATCTTTTGTTTACGGGTTTCAGAGGTTTGAATAAAATACAGTGATACAATATAGGCCTTTGATAACATGTCGGAAAAACGCCATTCAAATTCATGAGCTTGCAAAAAGCATTTGTTTGTCCACCGTGAAAAGGTCAGTTGTGTAATTTGGTCAAAAAAGTTACACTTCATACTTTTGCTGCAAAATTGGATTGACTAGCGTTCGTCTCCTTATTTTAAAAACGTTTAATTGAGGTAATTTTAAAACAGGCCACGCAACATTAACGAGGGGTGGGAAATTATCACTTTTGTACAAAATTTTGTATGTAATCACGAAGTTTCAGCTTTTCACAATTTGGTCAAATATCAGGAAGATTTTGTTGAGCCATGATGTGAATCTTAGCGAGATCGAAAAACCGCTCCTGAACCCTTTTCAGACCGCGTGTGGGAGGAATAGATGGTGTTAGTGAAGGTGCCTGTAATTATCAAACCAGGCCACACAATATTAACAGATGGAAAAGTTTCCTATTTCAATGGAAATTATATAAGTAATCACGCGGTTTCAATTTTGAAAAATTTGGCAAAATATCAGAACGATTTCTTGGAGGTTGAGTGGTTAATTCACAATATTTTTTCACAACGTAAACGCAGTCACAGAAGAACTACCATCCGACACAAGATTCAAACAAGGGCAGTTGATCATTATAGAAGAAGAATTGGAAAACGACAAGACCGATCTCGGGTGACAACAGAACTGCCAAAGTACTTCAAGAAGTGGCCAACTCCAAATTCCCTATCTAAAGTTCACCGTTAACAGTCCATCCAATTATCCAGATGGCCGGATTCCAGTACTACATCTCAAGGTGAGAGTGAAATGAAACTGGAACCAACACGCCAACTGTAGAAAACCTATGTGTGACAGAAGACTTATTATAGAGCCGTTCGCCGATCCTACTTGTGTTAAAGGGTTGACAGCAGTATATGAAGGACTGAGCTCTTTGGGTACAGTGAAAAGATCCCGATCGGATTTGAGAGGAAAATGGCTGGCGGAGGAACGCCCCCTATATCGACCATGAGAATGGCCAGAAAAGGAGACAGAGATACAGAGATACAGAATGCGCATGGCACCAACCAGGAGCAGATGTAGCCGCATTCTACCATGCCACAACCAGATCAGAACTAGTTAAGAAGATCAGGAAGGTTATTACAGAGACGGCAAACCGACTAGGACTGGCTGAGTAAGTGGTATAGAGAGGTGGCGCCAGGCTGGAAACAAAAATTGTAAAGTGAGAAGTAGTGAGAAACAGTACTTGCGGAGCCCCGGACCGCTACCTTGGTGTTGGAGTAGTAGTAGGAGGACACCACCGCCGTGCAGGAGCCCCTTACCAAGCCATACATGCGGTATATGTGATCAAGCTGGTATAATGCGAGCTACGTGGCAGAATCCGGTGATTTTGAAAACACAAGGTGCCTTACACTTTTGAAGGCTGTGAGGAAGGATGACTCTAGCTCTACACCTTAAAGAGTATCAGCCAGAACATCTTGAAAACATTCAAAAGACCAAAAATGGAACAACACATTGTTGAAGGGATGGTGATCCTTAACACCAGACATAAACAAAAAAAAATGAGTGAGTGACACCTGTGTTATTCCGCCTACAGCCAACAAATAAATTACATTGGATTACTTTGGTTGTAGGCTTTGACTGGATGATGCTTACGATATATGCAGCGTATTCCAATGACTGATGGAATGTGATCATGAATGATAACTGATGAGCGATGCAAGTGCACGATGGCTGATGGTTGGCTGATGTAATGGTTAAATTATGCGATTTATGTTTGATCTATGTGTTTGATAAGTGATAGACGCACCCCCTACCGGCCCCTTTCTTAGCTATAAACGCTACTGCATTGAAATTGGCAGTTGCAAGGACACAAATAGGTTTTGCTCACGGCATTCTAACTAGGGCCATGTGACATAAATGTGTAAGACAATTGATTTTTTCAAAAAAAAATAACTGTATTTTGTCTATTTCAATTATTATAAATAACAAAATACTATACAAAATGTAACTTGTTTATCGAGAAAACAACCGTTACTACGAAATGTCTCATTATTTTTACTGTGTGTGGTAAAATGGAAATAGCAAATAGCCGAAAATGCGTAGAAATTATTCTAATTTATTTATTTATTTTTTTGTAGATTTGTTTTAAATCACAATTTTGTTCCTTTTGTAAATAACCTACTTTATTCCGTTGTGTTATATTAGTTAGAAAGTTGATAGTTCTATCTGTAGATTGTAAAGTGTCCCCAAGTAGCAGGCCCTGTGCTATTTTCTAACGACAAATAAAAAATGATGATTGTTTGTACATTATTAGAAATATTATTGCTGTTGTTACTACTATCGTTCTTGTCATTATTTTTTGTTTTTACTATTATTATAAAAACTATAATTCATTTCCGTCTGATGTTAGTTGTTTTAAAACAAGTATAAAAAAACGTATTCATCGCTGCTGTTGTTAATGTGAACCGCGTCAAAGTGCATCAACTTTACTGGAAGTTTGTCGAATATTATCTTGAAACTCTGAAACCTCGACTCTGATACTGAAGGAAACACAACGCACTCAACTCCAATAGTCTTTTTGGGTGTGTTTAATTAAACAGATAAATTGATCAAGTTACATTAGTGCATCATAATAGGTGATATTTGTTTGGAGGGCGTTGTGAAGCACCACTGGAGACTGCATGCGTCTTATGCTGCAAATGAAAGCATATTTTGTAATTAACTGACTGTTTGTGTATCAAAATACACAGTTCCGGCTTTATATTAAAACATAACAAGGGTAATTGCGGCCACTAATATAAAATCATTTTTTGAGACAGTTTTGTATAAGGAAATTAAATAAGCAATTATCCGGACAAAAAAATTTTCCATTAAATTTATATTTTACTTAAAAGCAACTTCATGCAGATAAGTTTAACTTCAAAAAGGTTTCAGTTAACAAGTCGTTACAACACCAACTAGGAAACTATTTCTTAAAAAAATGGAAAACAAGAATCAAAGTAGTTTGCATAATCTAATCTTGAGAACGTTATTAGTGATAATGCCAATCAATTAACATCAAATTTAATGTGTTCTTTATTGGAAAACATGTTCTGCAAGTTACCTTAACAATACGCAATCTCTATTATCATTTGAACAACAAATAAAGCGTTACCAACCCTTTCTGAAGACGCGTCTGCAGTAACTCTTCTTGGCATACAGGTTGGATGCGTGGATCCAATATGCATTGGAACTGATCCCCTGGATGGTTACACCTTTGTGAGCGCGGGCCCAACCCCAGCTCTTGTCATTGTAAGATACGTCTTTCCAGCTCCCATTCGGTGTTGGTTCGGTGCATTTCCATCCCCCATTTGCGCCAGGATTAGTTAAGGTTCCATCACTGAAACTTCCTTTAAAACCAATAGGTCC